>KV005089.1:28195-41047 GCA_001598015.1 Dorcoceras hygrometricum
GAATCCAGTACTTGTGTGACCCTCAATGGTTCAGGGATACAGCTAGCCGTGGGCTCACAACATTTGTGACTCTGAAACCACAGTTTCGGACTAACCCATCGGATCATGGTAAAGCGTCTAGCAACATCGCCCCATGATCCCCTAGGTATCACTGATAGTTCCTGCAAGAACCAGTCGGTCATGGTTAGCGTATAGTACGGTCCTTTCAACACAAATACTCCCGATCAGATCAACGACCATTGGTAAATCGAGAGTCGCTAGAGATACAATAACCATGCATATATCTCGGAGATCAAATAGTGACATCGCGTGTGTTACTAGGTAAACCCATTTAAAATAAAACACATCAAGTACTCTGGCCAGAGATTACTCACACTATTATCTCCTCAGATAGCATAGGATATCCACGCACAAAGGCGAGCGGTGAATCCTCGACAACGAAGCATCGACTCATACATGCATCGGGACCTCACCCAATCCGCCACCTGATGACCCCAACAGAGTCGATAACGGGTCAAAGTGAGGCACCTATCATGCAGAGTCTCAATGACGTTTCGAATAGTGAGGGCTAATCTGTACAACCATGACCTCGGACTTATCCACTCGACAAATGGTAACCACTTGGAAAGTTCGAACGAGGGTAGTTCGATAGATCACCAGGTCACTATCAATCTGCATGCTCAGAACATCACAATGTTCCCTACCAATGAAACGTGGTACTTCACATCGCAGATGCTAGTCTCAAGCTCGGGCGGCCTCATCCTCATTTTGACGGCCCAATCGACTAGGAACGAGTTTAGAATACACAGTGACTATTAGATGTGTTTCATGATAGCCATCATATCCACTATCACATCTAACATACACTACGGTGCATTTTAGGTCTTTATCCAACGCAATTGTTAACATTATAAAATAATGAAGATAAAGAATGCCATAAAAGAATACGAATTTCATAAATAAAGATCGTTTTACAAAGAGTCAACAAAAACCCACATGCCACAAGTTGGCTAGTTTAGCACGTACTCTAACAGGATGTGGATGAGCGGTTCCACAAGCAGGGACCCAAGGAATTTGCCGGGACTACAGATCCGCTAGTTGCTGATGAATGGATCCGTGCTCTGGAGACCATATTCTCTTATATGGGTCTCTATGATGCTGACAAGGTTCGGTGCGCCCTCTTCATGATGAAGGGAGATGCATCACTTTGGTGGGAGAGTGCAGTGGTCGGGTTGATTCGGAGGACTTGACCTTGGTGGGTTTCAGAACTGTCTTCTTTGAGAAGTACTTCACTACGGATGCCCGGAGTCAGCTGATAAGGAAGTTCATGAGTCTCCGCCAGGGAGACAAATCTTTAGCCGAGTATGTCCGACAGTTCGAGCGGGGGTGTCACTTTGTGCCTCGATTGTGCTGGTGGAAAGCGAGAAGTTGAGACAGTTTACTGATGGACTGAGGCCAGACATCCGCCACGATGTCAACATGGCGGACTTGACGACGTACATGGCTGCATTTAACTGAGCTTACCGGTCTAAGATGGCCAGATTGACATGAGAGACGAATATCAGTTGAAGAGGTAGTTCCAGCAGCCCGCCAGGGGACAGTCTTCGATGCAGCCGGCGAAGAGAATTTTTCTGGGGACCGAACTCCTCAGGGGCCACATGTTGGCATACGATGGCGGATCCGGATCCCACTTCCCGGGGGAGCAGCGGAAATCAAAAATAGCCCCGGAAAGCGTTCAATACATCAATGTAAATCTACAAACATACCTAGGGTGTTCGTAGATTTGTTACCATGTTGGCGTCTAGGCGCCTGGCTCCAACCAGATTTCACATGGAAAATCTGGCTCTTGTCGGTAGGCGGCGGTAGATACTCCAATCAGGTCCACGACCTGAATCAATCTTCCTCCATCAATCTGCACTAGAAGACTTGAAGGATTTTGCCACGGACGGAATCACCTCGTCACGGTGATCAAAACAAGTCCGATCACGAAGCGGGCGACGGACGGCGGCGGCACACGGCGGCGGCCGGCGGCGTGCGTGAGGTTGTGGAGAGGGGGCGGCCGAGAGTGTATATGGAGGCTAGGGTTTTTGTTATGAGTCTAGTGATTAAAAGCCCTAATCAAACATTAGTATATATTAAATATACATGGCCTTGAACCGGCCCATTGGACTTGGGTCAGGCCCAAGTTCATATGAACATTCGGTTCATTTAAATCACTGCGGTTTCAACATAACTCGGATCGACGATCAGATCGGACCGATCGACTCAGTTTCCAAAACTGAATATTATGATGCGAAAAACAATTTTTCACATACCTAGTCCAAAAGGATAGTTTTGCCCCTCAACAGTGGGAAATCGCAATTTGACCCCTGTTGACTTTTAGGAAGTCGCACTCCCTAAAATCCTCCTCAAGTGCTCAACACATTGAGCTCAGTTTCCGTGCGGGAATCATGAATCCAGTACTTGTGTGAGTTCGATAGATCACCAGGTCACTATCCATCTGCATGCTCAGAACATCCACAATTTTTCCCTACCAATGAAACATGGTACTTCACATCGCAGATGCTAGTCTCAAGATCGGGCGGCCTTATCCTCATTTTGACGGCCCAATAGACTAGGAACGAATTCAGAATACACAGTGACTATTAGATGTGTTTCATGATAGCCATCATATCCACTATCACATCTAACATACACTATGGTGTATTCTAGGTCTTTATCCAACACATTTGTTAACATTATAAATCATAATGAAAATAAAAAATGCCATAAATAAATGCGAATATCATATATAAAGACTGTCATATACAATAGTCAATAAAACACACAAGCCACAAGTTGGCTAGTTGGGCATCTACTCTAACACCACAGCAGCATAGGTCGCAGGGCCAACAGAGGCCGCAGCAGCAGGGAACCAATGCCCCTAGACTAGGAGGGACAACGGTTTGCAAGGAGTGCCATAAGCAGCATCCACGACCGTGCATGGCAGGATCAAGCAGGTGTTACCATTGCAAGGAACCAGGACATATTTTTAAGTATTGCCCTAAGAAGAGACAGTCCTCGGGTCGTGTATACATGATGTAGGTGGAGGCTGCAGATCCAGACACGACACTGATCACATGTATTCTGCTTTAGAATTTCCATCGTTCCGAAATCCTGGAATTTTGGTATTTTTTGTGTTCTGAATTTCATGTTGAGTAGAGCTCGGTTAGAAGATTATATGCCCTAGGTTGTTGGGTTGAATCTAAGTAGAACTGTTAGACATTCTAGGACTTGACTTGAGAACTTATACGAGTAGGACAAGCAAACCTAGAAATGTTTTAGGCATCTAAACTGTTTATGGAAACCTAGACTGATGGTAAACGTGTGACTGTGTGACGTTTTGACTGATGGTAAACCGTCAGGGGAGGAGTTAACGATGACCAGTGTTGTTCAGGATTGGTGATGATGTTTCAGGGTTGCAGTCAGGGCAGACTTGATTGTGTTGTCGATGTCGAGATTCGAACTCATTCTAGCGATGGACTGGTTGATCGAGTATGGGGAAGTGATTGTTTTCCATCAGAGGTCAGTGACGATTAGGCCGCCAGGACAGGAGAATTTCCTCTTCAAGGCAGCGAAGGACCACGGAAGCCCAGATTTATCTCTTTTCTGTAGGATAGGAAGCTAGTCGAGCTTGGGTTTCAAGTGTTCTAGGCCAGTGTTACCACCTCTGTAGATTCAGCAGGTCCTTCACTAGCTGAGGTTGAGGTAGTCAGGGACTTTGCAGATGTTTTCCTCGATGACGTTGTGGTAGTTCCACCAGAGCAAGAGATGGAGTTTTCGATTGAGCTGCCGCCAGATACAGTGTCCATCTCTAAGGCACCGTATCGACTGAATCCTACCGAGATGAAAGAACTGAAGGAGCAAATTCAGGAGATGCTCGGCAATGGATTTATTCTCCTAGCTTTTCTCCGTGGGCTGCACCAGTAATATTCATAAAGAAGAAATAGGACAGTTTGATGTTGTGTATCGACTACCGGGAGTTAAACCGGGTTACGGTAAAGAACAAGTACATACTATCGAGGGTCGAGGATTTGTTTGATCAGTTTCAGGGAGCTTCGGTTTTCTCCAAGGTTGATCTAAGATCTGGTTACCATTAGTTATGAGTCAGAGAGGAGGACGTGTCTAAGACTGCATTCCGGACGCGTTATGGCCACTACGGGTTCTTGTTGATGTCGTTTGGACTGACGAATGCCCGAGTGATCTTCATGGATTTGATGAACCCGATTTTCAGACAGTACTTAGACCAGTTCATCATCGTATTCATCGACGACAATCTTAGTCTACTCCAGGAGGTTATAGGAGCATAGACAACATTTGCAGACCGCATTGCAGAGAGCACATATTGTATGCTAAGTTTAGTAAGTGCGAGTTTTGGCTTGAGAAGGTGGCGTTTTTGGGGCATATAATTTCTAGAGAGGGGATTTCAGTTGACCCATCGAAAGTCGAGGCAGTACATGGTGGATTTCGAAGAATGCAGTGGAGATCCGCAGTTTCTCGGGTTTAGTGGATATTATCGTAAGTTCATCAAGGGATTCTCTTCGATTCAGTGACCTTGATAGCCCTGACTAAGAAGAATGCAAATACGTGTGGAGTCCAAAGTGTCATAGGAACTTCGATCAGTTGAAAGAGGCTCTCACTTCAGCGCCACTCTTAGTGATGCCGATAGACCAGGAAGAGTTTGTGGTCTATACAGATGCTTCCCTGAGAGGCTTAGGTGCAGCTCTGATGCAGGGTGGCAAAATCATCGCGTATGTGTCGATACAGTTGAAGAGTTATGAGCAGAATTATCCGATGCATGATCTGGATCTTGCAACAGTAGTGTTCGCACTGAAGACTTGGAGACACTGCTTGTACGGTGAGAAGGGTCAGAATTTCATCGACCATAAGAGCTTTAAATACTTCTTCACCGAGAAGGAGCAGAACATGAGGCAGCTGGAGTTAGTTAAGGACTAAGATGTGACATCAGCTACCACCCGGATAAAGCTAATACAGTAGCAGACGCTTTGAGCCAGAAAACTTCAGTGGTGGCATGCTTATCAGTCGAGCGACCAATACAGTATGAGATTCAGAGGTTTGGGTTGGAGTTTTATTCAGGAAGCTGTGACCTAGTCTACCAGCGCTCGGAGTTCAGCCGAATCTTCGAGATCGGATTAGGGATGGTCAGGCCACTGACGAGCAGTTACAGCAGTGGAGACAGAGAGATGAGGCTAGAGGCCGGGATCTGTATACAGTTGAGGATGGGATCACTCGTTTCACGGTAGTATGTGGGTGCTGAATACTGAGCAGTTAAGAGCTGAGATCTTATAAGAGGCTCATGCATCGACGTACTTCATCCACCCAGGGAGTACGAAGATGTACAGGGATTACAGACTCTTTATTGGTGGTCGGGGATGAAGAAGGACATCGAACGATTTGTATCCAAGTGTCTGACCTGTCAGTAGGTCAAGGCAGAGCACCAACGACCAGAAGGGTTGCTACAACCGCTCCCTATCCATGAGTGGAAATGGGAGAATATTACGATGGATTTTGTGGTTGGATTACCTAGGAGTCCCAGAGGCTACACGGCGATTTGGGTGATTGTGGACCGACTCACCAAGTCCGCGTATTTTCTATCGGTGAAGACCACTTTCACCTTGACGCATTATGCAAAGCTTTGCATTAGAGAGATTGTTAGGGTGCATGGCATACCAGTCTCTATTTTGTCAGATCGGGACACCAGGTTTACATCTGCATTTTGGAAGAGCTTACACGCCATGTTGGGAACTAAGTTATCATTCAGTACGGTTTTTTCATCCTCAGATAGATGGTCAGTCGGAGAGAGTCATTAATATTATATAGGATTTGCTTAGGGCATGCGTAATATATTTTCAGGGTACTTGGAATTCTATATTGCCCTTAGTAGAGAGGGTACTTGGGATTCTAGATTTCCCTTAGTAGAGTTCACCTAAAATAACAGCTTTTAGGCATCGATTATGATGGCTCCCTATGAGGCTCTACTCCGGAGAAGGTGTAGGTCTCCCGTGCATTGGGACGAGGTTGGAAAGAGAGCATTGACTGGAAGGTGTAGCAAACATCGGACATTGTGACCAGGATACGAGATCGGATGAGGACAACCCAGAGTCGTCAGAAGAGTTACCGTGGACGGCGGGATCTGGAGTTGGCTGTAGGGGATCACGAATTCATGAGGATATCGCCCATGAAGGGCGTGATGCGCTTTGTACAGAGAGGCAAGCTCAGTAAAATATTCATTGGACCATTTGAGATTTGGAGAGGGTCGGTATGTTGGCATATCGGATAGCAGTACCACCCAGTCTGTCAGCGGTGCATAATGTGTTCCATGTATCGATGCTACAGAAGTATGTCCCAAATCCATCGCATGTGTTAGATTTTGAGCCACTTCAGTTAGCACCAGATCTATCTTTTGAGGACGACCAGTTCAGATCTTAGCACAAGAGCGCAATCTTAGGGCACGTGGTATTCCGATGGTCAAAGTCCGGTGACAGAATCACTCAGAGGATGAGGCTACCTGGGAGACCGAAGCCGATATGCTGACACGCTATCCAAAGCTTTTCGGTATGAAACTCAATTTCGAGGACGAAATTTCTTAAAGGGGGGAGAGTTATAACGCCCAAAAATCCTGATTACGTGAGAGGGGTGCATGACTAGGGGGAATTATTTTTTTAGGAAAATTATATGTCATTTCCTGTGATTAAGTGATAATCTAATTTTTTAAGATGTTCAAGACATATTATTAGTCTGACCGATATCGGAAGCGTGAATGATACTGGGGACGACCGAAATGTCAGTTTATTTAAAATTTTTAAGCCCTCAGATTTTAAGAGCTAAAATTTATTATTTTAAGCAGTATTTACAAAAATAAGATTTTTGTATATAATGGTCGAGGGGGAATCCGTTTTTCGCCTATATGAGCTATTTTAATGAACTTTGCTACATTTTAAAAATTGTTGAATTTTATATTACGAAAATTAGAAGTTCAAAAGTTCAATTTTGAGTTGTAATTAGCATTTTAAATTAGTGGGGTCAGTGAGAGAAAAACTCTTTTTATTTTCCCTAATTAAAATCTTTGGAGGGGTCTTTTGGAACACCACTAATTCTTTCAACCTAAAATTTTTGAAACCCTCATTGTCCTCCCCTCAACCTCATGCCGCCATTCCCCTTTTGCTCGAGCCACATCGGTTTTCCTTTAGTGAAATCAAGTTTTTATCGTCCCAATCTCATGTCCTACGCTCCGGTAACGTGTATTCTTCGAAATTATTCAAAAAGGAATGCTCAATTCTCCATTTTTCTCACCATTTAAATCATTATACACTGTTGTCATGAGATGTTGCATGATTTGTATACGTAATGACTCGATCTATTGTTGTTATTTGCGATCCATGCATTGATCACGATTTTCACCATGAAAATAACTAATTATTGAGATGCTTCGGTCATGGGCGGTTCATAGGGCTGGGGTTCAGTCCAGAGTAGTCCGTGGTGGTTCGAGGCTAGGTGGAGAGGGATCGATGGCCTGGTCGAGCCAATACCACGGAGTGAAGGCCGCATCCAACGAGCCGCACGCGGCTGCTCCTTTTTCGCGCATCGACTGAGCCATGCAGGCCATGGTTCGAGTCGTGGCTCATCCTAGTGTGTCGATCGGACCTGGGGGTGGTCCTGCCGGTGGGTTTCCGGTCAAAGGTGGCCGGAGCCATGAGGTCGAAAAGCTTGAGGTCGGGTGGTCACTAGACGGCGGCGGTTAGGGTGCTTGGTAGGGTTCGGCCGGTTCGGTTGGGCCGATTGGGGTGGTCCAGACGAATCGGGCTGGGTCAAATTATTTTAAGTCGGGTTAAATTATTTTATTTCTGCACCAGATATTTTTCTTTTAAAGTTTAAAGTCTGTCTTAAGTGTAATGGGCCCAATATTTTAAGTCAAATTTTAAATTTAAATTTTCTTTCGTTTATGGGCCTAATATTTGTATCAAATCTAATCTAAATTTTCTTTCGTTTATAGGCCTAATATTTGTATCAAATTTTAATGTCTGATTTTTAGTTAATGGTACTGATATTTTTGTCAAATTTTAATGTCTGATTTTAAGTCGATGGACCGAGTACTTTTATTTTTGAAATTAAATTTGAGTTTAATGCGCTAGGTTCGAGTTTTTTGTTAAGTTTCAGTTAAGACCAGGTCTAGGCTTTTTGGCTTAGAATTAGTGGGCCAGTCATTTGAACAGTCCTTGATCGGGGGAGAGAAGGAAAATGTAGAAGCCAGTAAATATATTTTTGATTAGATATGTAGAGTTTTATGCATATGGATATGTTAATGTTTAAGAAAAATTAATATATATGACGGGCTAAACCTTTTAAGCCGCATAGTTTTATGATGTACACACATCATAAAAGTTTTACGAAATATTAAAGGCATGGGAGAAAAGAAAATATTTTGAGGGATTGAAGTGGTCAAGTCATGATGAGTGGAGTGGGGATACGGGACCCGATGAACCTCTGTTAATGTTATAATGAGCTTATGGATCCATGTGTTCACGACATTGTGAAGTTGCAGCATAGAGGTGTTGGGGATCCCGAGAAAGGTCGGGTGAACCGCATCACCGCATATGTTGGTTTTTATGATTGATCAGTCCTTAATGTATAATGGCCCACACATCATGGATACGACTCGTACGACTCTTATGTTACGTTCATACCTCCTTATGTTATGATATACGACTATGCACTGTTACGACCAGTTTATGAACCATGTTTTTTATTACTCATGCATACAGTATCTTTGGTTATTTTACGATATTTATGTGCTTTCATGCGGTTTTATTATAAGTAACACGTTATTATCAGATAGAGTATGTTGGGCCTTTAGGCTCACCAGATTTAAATGATGCAGATGATCCTGCTGTGGATTTTATTCCGAGTGGAGGTGAGGACCTCTTATCGCCTGCTGCAGTTGCTACCCCATGACCACTCCAGTTGCTTTTATTTTATTAGTCATTTTCAATTACAACATTTTCTTATTAATTCGATTTTAAACACGAACGAATGATTTATTTTGAGATACTTACTTATTTATGCCTTTACAGTTACGTCGAAGAAAGATTTAGAAATGGTCGAAATATACAATGTCTATTCCACAATTTATAAAAAAAAGTCTAGAGTTAGGTTCGTTTCATCAGATCAAGAAGTGCAATGGACCTAAGATCACCTTTGGTGATAACTCAAAGGGTTACACTGTGGGTAAGGGTATGCCTACCCATGGTAACTTTACTGTCAATAACGTTATTCTTGTTGAGAACTTGCTATAGCTTGATCAGTATCAGTCTGTTGTGTGATAGTATTTATTCCGTTAAGTTTCAAAAGCACACATGCATAGACGGAAGGTCTGACGTGCTGGTAGGTTAAAGATCGGGGAATACCTACAAAATAGACTGCTCAGATCAGCCACATAATGAACAAACTTGCATAGTAGCTGACTCTTCTAAGAGCTGGATATGGCATCAGTGGATGAACCATATTAATTTCAAAACTATTTCCAATCTGAGTAAGCGTGACTTAGTTGATGTCTTGCCTAAAATAAAATATTCAAAAGACAAAATTTGCTCTGTCTGCCAGCTGGAAAAACATATAAAATTTACTTTCAAAAATAGAGGCAGTAAAAAACCTCTTGCAAGCAGGAACTTTTACACGTGGATCTTTTCGGTCCCATACCCGTGACCAGCTTGGAAGGAATGAAATACACCCCATCCTTGTCATGGTTTATGATTTTTCAAAATTTACGTGGGTTTTGTTTTTAAAATCTAATCAAACTTCCGACCAGCTGATCAAGATTTTAAATCGTTTGCAAAATGACAAATCTTGCAGTGTTAACCGGATAAGAAGTGATAGAGGAATTGAGTTTAAATTTAAACTATCCTCTTATCTCCATTTTAATTTGTAAAGTACCAAACCTTTTCCAAAAGAAATCATTTCACCTCCTTAAAGATATTTTCAATACATTTCAAATAAACTAGCTCGTGCATCACCCTTGGAGTCATCCGTTGGAACCTGCTACGTCACACTATTTTCTGAAAGCAATTAGTTTCAACAATTCATAACATATTTTAGAAATGCCATTTTAAATAAACAATATGCATATCGTGGTCCTAAGGATTTTTGGGGCGTTACAGTTATCGTAAAACAGCTGTAAGGATATCCGCTAACATTGAAACAGATGTGTTAAATGAAACGATGTCGTTAGCGTAAGAAACAGACGTGGCTTGGGATACTGTTTGAATAGTGAACAGCTGTAACTATGAAATAGGATTGGTCAACTCAGCTGTCAACGAATTAATTTGGTCAACTCAGCAATCAATGTAACTTAACAAAGAATTTCAGGTGTTGAACAAATCAACAGCTGAACACTAACAAGAGCAACAACTGACGACAAGGAATCAAACTGACTGAAAACAAAATAAAGCAACAGCTGAATGCTGTTGAACATGAGTAATGCAACAACTGAACATAACAAGTGCTACAACTGACAACAATTGGATACTAACAACGCAACAGATGATTACGAAACAATGCAATAGATGACAGCAGTTGAACAATAACAATGCAACAGCTGATGACAAAACAATACAACAGCTTATGGCGAAACAAATGCAATAGCTGACAACAGTTGAACAATAACAATGCAACAGCTGATGACAAAACAATACAACAACTGATGGCGAAACAATTCAACTACTTAAATCTGTAATTAGAATATTTTCAACGTAGAATATCAGTGGTTTAAGAACCAGACTTCAGACTTAACCATAAGAATCAACATGAATAATGATGGTTTCCTTAGTCTGAAGAAATCAAAATATCTCAAGAAATTTCTAGAAATGATCGAATAAGCTACTTGTAAGCTACTTCGATGAGAAATCTTTAGAAAACTCAAGAAACTACTGGATAAACATCATCACACCATTTTCTAAAATCTTTTATGAATCAAAATACAGTAAATACGTACTTCATATAAAGACAGAGCATAAACTTTTCTGGTTTTCTGATGAACAGCCGAAGCTATCTTCTTTTCTTTAAAATATCGCAAACAATCATGCAAAAAGAACTGAATATATGCTTTCATGAGTGAGCAAGAAATATAGTTACTTGCCCGAATTCTCGAACACAATCATAGTAGAAGTCCAGCAAATTACCAACTCTCCGATCGTCTCCTTCGAAAAACTTTAAAAGACTTTTGCTCGGATTCTTTGAGAGAGCATCGCTTGCTTTTGGAAGTATTTTGATTTGAAAATAATGATGCATGGGGTGTCTAACATTCTATATATATATATAATGCCTAAGGAAGAAACACGTTTTAATCAAGATGCTCAACTCTTTTTAAAAGTGCTACTCCTTTTAAAGAGAAATCTAATGCATTAAACCGAACCATTTTAGTTAAAAAGAAGGATTCGATTGGCTTGCAATAACTGGCTAAACAGCTGCTGCAATCGCATTCTAATATCTGAATCTCAACTTCTCGTAGAGTGACAGATGATATTAAGTAAAAGCTGAAACTTAATTCAATATAGAAAGCTGAAATCACTAAATCATGAAATCTGAAATTCAAGCGAATAGAATAGCATTTCAATGTAAACCCTCAAATCTCATAACTTTCTAATTGTGGACTATAAAAATGGCTGGGCGTTACAATCTACCCCCCTTAAAAGAATTTCATCCTCGAAATTACTTACTTAAATCAATTTGGATAGCTTCTCTGCATATCAGATTCAACTTCCCATGTAGCTTCTCTTTCAGTGTGATTTGCCCTCTGAATTTCGATCATAGGGATAGTCCTATTTCTTAACTTACGGTTTTCTCTTGCTAGAATCTGCTCTGGAACTTCTTCATAAGTCAAGTCTGACGACAGTTGGATGGGTTCGTATCTGAGTACATGCAAAGGATTCGCAATATACTTTCTAAGTGCTGATATATGGAACACATTGTGAACAACAGACATTTCTGGAGGTAACGCTAAACGATAAGCTAAAGTCCCAATTCGTTCTAAAATCTGAAATGGTCAATAAATCTGGGACTCAACTTTCCCTTTCTGCCAAATCTTAAAACACCTTTCATTGGTGATATCTTCAGGAATACATGATCTCCTACTTCGAAATTCAGATATCTGCGATGGATATCTGCGTAGCTCTTCTGTCTACTTTGTGCAGTCTTCATTTGTTCACGTATCCTTATTAATGCTTCAGCAGTCTGTTCCAATAAATCTGGGACTCAACTTTCCCTTTCTGCCAAATCTTAAAACACCTTTCATTGGTGATATCTTCAGGAATACATGATCTCCTACTTCGAAATTCAGATATCTGCGATGGATATCTGCGTAGCTCTTCTGTCTACTTTGTGCAGTCTTCATTTGTTCACGTATCCTATTAATTGCTTCATCAGTTTGTTCTACAATATCTGGTCCTATTTCTGTTCTTTCACCTATCATCCCAATGTATCGGTGATCGACATTTTCTACCATACAGAGCTTCGTATGGTGTCATTTCTATTGAAGCTTGGTAACTATAATTATAAGCAAACTCAACTAATGGTAACTTGGTATCCCAACTATCTGCATAGTCGAGAACACATGCACGTAACAGATCCTCCAGTATTTGAATAACCCTTTCTGATTGTCCATCTATTTATGGATGGAACGCTGTATTGAAGGTTAATTTAGTTCCCAAAGCTTTATGTAGGCTTATCCAGAATCTAGAAGTAAATCTAGGATCCCTATCCGATACTATAGAACTTGGAATCCCGTGTAGTCTGACTATT
>KV005090.1:0-16986 GCA_001598015.1 Dorcoceras hygrometricum
AATGTAAACCAGGTGATACCCCGTATGACTAAAAGGAGATATTTTTAGTCTCAATCAATGCCCTAAAAATGATTTTGAGAAAAATAAATCCGAGAATATTCCTATGCCATAGCAGTGGGGAGTCTGATGTATGCTCAAGTATGTACACGACCGGACCTTGCATACGTGACATGGGTGTTGGGAAAATATTTAAGCAATCCTCGAATAGATAATTGGATAGCAGTCAAAAGGGTTTTGCGATATTTGTAGAGAACAAAAGACTACGTGCTCATGTATCGGAGGTTGGATCAACTTGAGATCATTGGTTATACTGACTCCAATTTTTTTGGATGCCAAGATAGCATGAAATATACATTGGGCTATATCTATCTTTTGCTGGAGGTGTCATTTCTTGGAGGAGTGCTAAACAGTATCTTGTAGAATCTTCTACCATGGCAGTTGAGTTTATAGCATGTTATGAGACATAGCGTGTTTTGAGGCATCCAATCATGATGTATGGCTACAAAATTTTGTCACGGGACTACGAATTATTGATGGTAAAGACCATTAAATTTACATTGTGATAATAAGTCGGAAGTTTTATATTCCAACAACAATATGATCTCATCAAAGTCGAAGCATATTGACGTTAAATTCCTAGTTAAAGAAAGAATTCAAAATGGCAGTTATCTATTGAGAATATTGGTAAAAATACAATGATTACGGATCTGATTACGAAGGGACTTCCACCCAAACTGTTTCATGAGCACACTGCTTGTACGGGTGTTTTGTCATTTGAGAATTTCCAGGATTAAGTGGGAGTTTGTTGTTTTAAATACCTTTCGTGTAATGGATATTTTCAATTGTGATCTACAGAAATAAAATTGAAGTTTCGTAACATTTTTATTATGGTTAAATCATGATCTCAATAAAGTTTGAGGATGGACCAGTTGGAATAGGCACGTTATGACCATATTGCGTGAAATTTCCTTGCTACACCTCCATATCATGATCTATGTCATTTTAAGTTGTTTTGACACATGTGAACATTGATAGGTCGAGTTACCATGAGCGTAACAAAGGATGCTTTAATCCTGTTGACACAACTGATGGTCGAAATTGGTAGTAGATACAATTCAGTAATGCAACATATTTGAGCTCATAAGGATATTTTCACATATAACCACAAGGTTACACATACAGCCTAAGTGGAGATTTTTGGATCGATTAATTAGATGGGCTTATATGTGAAAGTTATATTTTGTGGGTTATTCGATAAAGTAAAGCCGAATTAAAGTGACCAATTAAAATTTGGATTATTAGACTTTAATATATTTAATAGGCTATGAGCATTTTATGTGTAGAGGCTAAATATAATTTATGATTTAATGATGGACTAAAACAGAAATTACAGGATATAATTCACAAAATTATCTATACTGATAGGATCGGAAATAGAGGGTGTCTCATGAATTCTCACACAACTCACGTAAGCTCTCATAGCGCTTAGACACCGAACCCTCAAGTTGCGTATGTTTTAAACTTTTTAAATTAAAAACAGCACGCAACAGGCGAACCGGATTTCGAATGAAATGCACTAGCGGCTCTGCGAGCTGGTTCAACATACGCGATCTGGTTTCTTTAAATCATGAGCTGAAATAGCTCAGTCTTCTTGAAATTTAAGTGCACCGAGATACAGATTGAGTTATGAATTTAAATCATGCGGAAACAACTCAAACTGAACTCTGAAAATCGAAATCTAATTAACGTTTCAAGCACAGTTGTAAAATATGCAATACGTATGGTATGAATGCAGTAAGCTGTAAAGAAAGAATACGCTGCGATTTGTTCATGGAAGTTCGAAGCTAAATCTCCTACGTCTCCCTTTCTTCTGCAAAGGGAATGATCCACTAGAAGACTCCCTGCTGCAGCCCGATCTGACAGCCTTTGAGCTGCAAGAACTCCTAGCCACCTATGCACACCAGCCCGCAAGCTGTGTGTCTCACTCACTTTTTTAACGCGTCAGTGAGAAAGGCTACAACACACTTCTTTAACGTCTTAGTGAGAAATACTACAAGGACTTGTTTAAAGTCTCTGTCCAAAGACTACAAGGAAGTCTTTTATGTTTTTAATTTACTCAGCTAATCTAATCAGCTCTCTCAAATATGTGAGTTAATCATGTGTGAGATTTACAGTGTACGCTCAATATCTCAAAGATAAAATCTCACACACTGGGAAGTGCTCCTGTCCGAGCTGGTTCTTCATTGTCTTCCATTGGTTGTGCTGTCAACTTGATATTGAGTTGAAGCTTTCTTCCAGTGCACCAACTCACACTTGAGCACTGAACCAGGTTGCACACTAGCTGCCACAGAGTGTGCAAACTTGCGACTAACACTGTGTTGTGCGTTCTTCTGTTTTAATGTTTTGCACTTGTACAACACTCTTTTGACTTCGCTCTTCTCACGCGCTCTCTCTTCTTCTCGTGCTCTGCTCTTGATACATATAGCCTGATTTGCAGATTTACCCGTTGACACAAAGTTGTAGCCGTTGAAAAGTCTTCTGACACTGTTGTATGCGTCCTTTGTCTTTTAATGCGGTGCAGGCTTTTCCTCAATTTAGGCACATGAGCACTGTACTTGAGAAGACAACACAACAAATTTATTTGAATACTGAAAAGCAATCATCGTATAGTCTTGTATTCAAATAGATTTGCTCGTAGATTTGATAGCATCCACTGATGTGCTATCCGGGCTGGTTTGACCTTAACCAGCTTGTAGCTTTTCTTCATTCTAGTTTTCACTGAGCTTTCTTCTTCACCTCTCATCTGCTCTTGAACTGATTTGCCTGGTGAGAACTGTTCTGATGTTGTTGCAGCTAGAGCTTTAGTTGGTTGAGATTTCGACGGTCCTGCCTCAGATCTTGTTTCTAATTCATACTCATACGCCTTCAGATTCGCAAACAGATCATGAAGCTCCAGTTTTTTTAGGTCCTTAGACTCTCGCATAGCCATCATCTTTACATCCAACTCCCTGGGCAGCGCTCGCATCACTTTAAGTGCCAACTCTCGGTTGCTGTATTCCTTGCCCAAACTTATAAGCTCACCACAGCACTGAAGCGCTCATCGAACTCAGCCATGGTCTCTCTATCTCGCATCTTCATCGACTCATATTTCTGTTGTGCAACAGTAAGCTTATTTTCCTTGGTCTCATCATTTCCCTCACAGATTTGAATCAGCTTTTCCCAAATCTCCTTCACTGTGGAACGAGTTTTGAATTTGCTGAACATGTTTTTATCCAGCGTCTTATACAGAATATCTTTGGCCACATTGTCCAAATTCTATTTCTTCTTCTCCTCAGTAGTGTATTACAGCACTGAAGCGCTCATCGAACTCAGCCATGGTCTCTCTATCTCGCATCTTCATCGACTCATATTTCTGTTGTGCAACAGTAAGCTTATTTTCCTTGGTCTCATCATTTCCCTCACAGATTTGAATCAGCTTTTCCCAAATCTCCTTCACTGTGGAACGAGTTTTGAATTTGCTGAACATGTTTTTATCCAGCGTCTTATACAGAATATCTTTGGCCACATTGTCCAAATTCTATTTCTTCTTCTCCTCAGTAGTGTATTCATATCTTATCTTTTCTACCCATTCCGGTGCTCCAACAGATATGGCTATAGCAGTGTTCACCTTCATTATCTTTATGGGTCCATCTGTAATGACTGACCACATATCATCATATTGTGCTTCCAAGTGCGCTTGCATCCTTATCTTCCAATCATCATAGTCTTCCTTCGAAAACATAGGAATTTTGTTATGTGAGTTCGACATATTGAAATATATAAAGCGTAAACAGCAGACTGTTCAATAACTGAGATGCACAGGCTCTGATATCAATTGATAGGATCAATACGGATCGAAAACAGCCCTAGGAGTTCAGAAGGGGGGGATGAATGAACTCCTTTGGATTTTTGTTTTTCGAAACCTTAAAAATAGTTTTACAAGCGCCTAGCTTAACTCAGATATGAGTTACCCGATCTGAGGTATCTCAGTCCTAAATCTGATTCCTCGACTAACAAATATTGTGCGGAAATAAATCGATAGATCAATGAACAATATAATTTAAATAAATGCGATGCAGTAAAGTAAAAGTTCAAGGTTCAGAGTTTGTTTATGGAAGTTCGGATCTGAAGATCCTATGTCTCCCCTTCTTCCTTTGCAGCAAGGTTCCACTAGAAGAATTCGATGCACACAGCTTCTGTCCAGTCACTGAGCCTTGCTTCAAGTGAACTCCTAGCAAACACCGATACACGCAGATACAACTGCTGAAATACAAATAACTTGATTTTTTGAGCTGCTTCACACAGCAAGTTCGTTACAGACTCAAAAACTGATATTACAATGAAATACGCTACTATTGAGCACTGTAAATCTTCTGGTTCTTTTATCAACAAGAACTGTTACAAATGTAAACCAGAAGATATCTCGAAAATTAAATCTATGAAGGCTTGAACTTGAGTGTTCTTCGAGATTTTTAATATTGGGACTTGAAATATATTTGTGATGAAAGGTTCCCAGTGAGTATGCAAAAGCGTTATGATAGCACATGAAGCGTTGTTAATGATAGGGAATGATCGAGAGCTTCTCCATTTGAATTCTTCAGCTATTTATACTCTTTGTCTTCAACGGTCAATAAATGTAGCCAGTAGAGATAAGCTCTTTTGCATATCTTCATCGAATCATAGCATTTAATGCTCCATTAATGCCATGCAAAAGGTAACCTGCGCTTCTCAAGGCTAAATTGACTTATATTCCAAAGCTGGTAATCATCGTATCAAGCACTCTGCGTACAGTGCAATTTTACCCAAAATAGCTCTGATCTTGTCTCCTAAATTCCAGGCTTTTATACGATTAAATCATGACTGTTGATTCTCCTCAAATAATCCTTTTATGACATCTGAGTGGTTCGAATCTCGCATTTGAAAGTTCACTCTGTTAAACGAATCTTTCCCTCTTTTTGTATTCTTGAATGTGTCAAATATGAATACTGTACTGTTCTTGTAATTAAATCTGATAACATACAACTGTAACTCACTGAGTCGAATCTGTCCAATCTAAGTCCGTTAAAGAAATCTGAAATACCGTAAAGCTCTTTCGAATATACACTGTCAAAGCTGAACATCAGTAGTAACTTAATATCTGAAGTAGCATATACAGTTCTGATTTCCTGTTACTCACATTTGAATTGCTTGTAAAGAGTCTATTCACCTCTGATACTCTCGAATCTAAATTAAACCATCTTCGTCAATATACCATAATCTGTTACTAAAGCCTTTGAATCAAGTCTGAAGATACTTTGCTCCAAAACAGATCTCTTACTGTAGATTCTGAATCAAACCTGAATCCCTTAAAATCTGAAAGACTGTCCCGATAACTGATAAAATCGATTACTCAAATAACCCGATATCTTGGAACTTAATTCTGAAAACCTCAACCTGATAACTGAACACTTGACTCGATATCTGACCAATTTCCGAATAGTCAACTCAGATGTCGACGCAACTTAACTCAGAACTCCCGAATCTGAAATCTTCAATTCAATGGCATGACGTCATAGAATCTGAAGTGTTTCCTTTTATTGTCCTCTGCGAATACTTATGTTCAATTTTCAGTCTTATTTTGTTATCACCAAAACTTATAAATTTTATCTTAATAGGTTTGGTTCGTTGTTTTTAGGTTTGGGTGAGATCTGGGTGTCCAGATCTGGTCCTCGCTGGCTCGAGTGAGTTACCACGAGCGGGAAGTGAAACAATGTCGTTTTAGGCGCTAGTCAGATCTGGTATTGAGAGAGGGACAAATTTGGTTAGCGAGGGGAAGTCAAGCATTGGTCAGCGGTACTATTTGGACCGATCCGGTTCATGAGTCCGGAGTAAACCAGTGCGGTTCGAGGATCTTAGATTTGATTAAATCTGGATGAGCGTTAGTGCGGTCTGCTTCAGATCTGGAGATGGAGCGACAGAGTTTAGCGTTAATGAGCGGGACTCCTAGGCGACGCCGTTTTGATTAGTAGCGCTTGTTTAGCGTAGTGAAGCCAGATTTGAGTTATCGCTGAGTCCAGATCTGAGGGACTTTTGCCTTAGCGCTTAGATCTGAGTTGTCGATGAGATTTGGATAAGTCGGTGTTGACTTTCACTGTAGCGTTGTCTGAAGAATTTAAATTTTATGTAGAGATCGACACTTAACCATTTTTTCAACTTGACATTTCCTATCTACTTTCCAGAGAAACCCTCGAATGGTACAGTTTATCCGAACCCTTCTCCGTTAGATTGCCGTCGATTTTCGCCGTTGTTTGGAGCGAGATTGGTGGCGCTGGGTTCGTCTTGCTTAGCTCTATTGATTGATACCAGTTTGGAGTTGTAGATCGAATTGCGGAAGAGGAGCGAAGTAGTTGCAAGTTCGAGTAACTTCGTGAATTCCAGTCGATGGTTTTCCCCGTTCAGATTTGAGATTTGGATTCGAGCCTTGAGCGGTGCCTGTTGTGTTTCGTCATGAGCTGGTGAGGCAGCAGATTCGAGCGGACTGTTTGTGCTGAGCTTAAGTGAAATCTGTCAAGGTAGAACTGAGATTTGAGGTACAAATTGAGCTAGATGTATCAACTTTGATATCAGCTTTGGGATATTTCCTTCGTGTTATATTGATGTGATCTGTGCGTTGTTCGTTTATGAAGATGATTATGTGCTCTAGTCTGTTTGATGTGCGTGTGAGTTATATGCATTGAACTAAGCATGAGTCTGCTGTGCATTCATGCATACATATTGCCTGAAAGGTCCAACGCTGCTCTTGATGTGGTGGCCGGCTGAGTCGTCGTGCCTGAATACTACTGCCCTGTGATGGTCGGCTGAGTCGTCGCACCTGAAGATCGCAGAATGATGATGAGATCTGCACAGCTGAGTCGTTGTGCTCTTCTTTTTTCCTACCGATGATTCTTGGTAGCCCTCATGCATGGCACGTTTGAGATATTGCATTGTCTGATACAACTGTTGCTTTATTGTGCTCTTCGTACTGAGGTTTGACCTATTTATTTTCCCAGTTTTTGGGCTGCCTTGGTCTGTATTGGCTTTGGAAGGTTCTTCAGGTAACCAGGCTGGATAGAGTGGAGCTTCAGCTGGTCGATCCCTTTCTGATTTGAGTCCCAATGTTATGTATTATTATCGAGCCAGGCGATGTCCTGTGCCTTTATTTATTTTACTGAGGGGATCTATAGTTGATTTACTACTTGGATTTGTTACATGTTGTGTTGTTGAGTTTTGAGTTAAACTCTCTATTTTGATTATGAAACTTATTTTGAATGATGTTCGGATCAGGCCCAACATTTCGAAAAAATTTAAGCCCTGATTTTAATGCTTCCGCATAATTGTGATTAATTGATTTATTAATCCTGTGATTAGCGCACCGGGCCTGACTGAACCAGTATGTTCGTGTGCTGCTTTACTCCAAGCTGGTCCAGCTTAGCTCCATTCTGGACTGATACGTGATTTCAACGTTAATTATTCTTTCCTTTAGCTTTGAATCAAATGTATAACTTCATTCTATACGCAATTATAGCCATTGCAAGAAGTAGTACACCAGCTCAGAGCTTTGCTGTTCTATATTTGTTTCTGTAGCCCGAGCTGATTTCATTTTTGATTTCCAATTGAACTCCGATGAACTCCCTATAGTTTTCGAACATAAAAAAAGATTTAAAATAGCATGCCAGTTTTGAAAATGATCTATTTCATATCAAGAAAAGCAGATGTACAAAAAAGAAACAAAATAAAAGAAAGAGTTACAGAAAGATTAAAGGAAGTTTATTTCAAAAGCTTTGTGATTTGTGACGAATACCAGATGGTCAACAGAGGGTGTGTGATAACCGATTGACAGATCGGAGTGTCCTGCCAATAGAGGGTATGTGGTAATCGATCGACGGACAGGAGTGCCCTGCCAACAGAGTTAAAGATTAGGGTGTGCGGACAATGGTGTGTGTCATTGGGTCCCACTCCACCTGGAACAAATAAGCTTGATCAACCGAATAGAGGACCAAAAGAAAAGCTTTCGTTCACACTTCACTATTGGAAATTGAGGAATACTGTGGGTTATTTATAACCGAGTATTCAAGAAAGATAAATTACTTCTTTACAGATTATAGTTTTACAACATAAAGCATTTCAGTTGGCATTTACTGCCTCCAGCTTTCATATTACTGTTTAAAGTATATTTTTATGCATGTGCTGCCTTCTTATCAAGATTTTCTTGTTGGGCCTCTAGGCTCACTAGTTTTCCTAAGTACAGGTGATCGGGTTTAGAAGTTGCTGGTGGGTGCGGGCTGGATTTGTAAGGCCCAGAAATCCTAATTACGTGAGCATGAGTGCATGACTAGGGGAAAATTATTTTAGAAAATTATGTGTCATTTTATGTAGATTAATGTTGGTTTTAATGTTTCATGATGTGCATGACATGTTTTGAGCCTATTTGAGTTCTAGACGCGTGGACGAGACTAGGAACGATCGAGACGAAAATTATTTGAAATATTTTTAGCCCTCATATATTTAAGAGCTAAAATTTATTATTTTAAGCAGCAATTTCCGAAGAATATGGATTTTATGTATAATTGTAGGGGGAACCCGTTTCACCTATACGGGCTATTTTAATGAGCTTTGAAATATTTTAAAAATTGGGAGATTTATTATTACGAAATTAGGAGTTAAAGGTTTGATTTGTGAGTTTTAATCAATATTTAATTAGTGGGGGTTAATAATGTAAGAAGCTCTTTTATTTCCTAATTAATACCTTGGAGGGGTCTTTTGTAACACTACACATTTTCTTGCAATACTAATTTCAAAAGATAGCGTCTTCCCTCGCTCACTCTAGCCGTCCCCATCCCTTTGGCAAGGCTCCATCGATTTCGTTCTCAAAGTTTCTTGGAGATTTCAAAGGATGATCGTCCCATCTCTTGTCCTCCGCTTTGGTAACGCGTAGTTCTTCCATATTCTCAAATCAAGGCACACTCTAATCTCCCTTTTGTCACAATTTAATTCATAATATGCTGCTTTTTTAAAAGATGTTGCATGGATTGTATGTGAATTGATTTGATCAATGTTTATTATTTGAGATCCATGCATGTATCATGATTTTCAACACTTATTTGATCTGTTTCTTGATGTGCTTCGATCATGGGCGATTCATAAGTCTTAGGTTCGGTCCAAGGATGGTACCGATAGTTATTACATCGAGTTAGGATCACGTGTGTCCAAACATGATCAACACGTGTCCTGGCTTGTCGTCTGTGCGTGACAGTAGAGTTGTTGGGATTGGGTAAGTAATTCTATGTGGTCTGTGTGGTCAAGGTTGATTTCAAGATATAGTTCATTGAGTTAGGGTCATGTAGGTCCAAACGAGGAGCAATTTTGTCAAGGAACGAATAATGAGTTGGTCTGCGCGCGAGAAGTGTCATTACAAGCGTTGGGTTGGTAACGTCTTGAATAGTTTTTGAGTATCGTTTATTTCATTGACTAGTATATTGAGATAGAGTGATGTGGGTCGAAATAGGGAGTGATTTGGTTAAGAATTGGATTTTTAATGATTTTTACTGTTTTGTCGCCCGAAGTGAGCCTCGTCGGGTCATTTTTGTGAAAATTGAGATTTCGAGTATTAGGGGCTGCCAAAGTTCGTGGATGACTTTATTTGATGTTTTAAGCATATTTTAAGATGTTTTACAGCATTTTTAAATTTATTTGATTTATGGGATTTTTGGGCAATTTTCATGACAAAGTAACGTCTAGAAAATGATTTTTAGCACGTATAATTTTTATACTGCCATATGCTGGGATTTTTCTAGAAATTATGAGCAGAAAGTTTAGGAAGTTAAGAAGAAAATTTAATTTTGAGTTTAATGAGTCAAGTTAAGTTATTGGTTATGTTACAATTTAAGATGATGTCTAGGATTTTGGGCTTAGAATTAGTGGGCCAATCACTTAGACCAATCCTTGACCGGAGAAGAAAATATAGAAGCCAATAAATATATATTTAATTATATATATAGTATTTTACGTATATGATTATGCATTTGTTTAAAGAAAATTAAATATATATTGATGGGCTTAATCCTTTTACATTACATGTTTTTATGTAGTACAGACATCATGAAAGTTTTATGAAATGTTAAAGGCATGTAAGAAAGAAAATAATTTGAGGGATTGAAGTAATTTGTGGCAAATTGGACGATGACCGGATCCGGGATGTCGGGCCCGGTGAACCTCTGTTAATGTTATATTGATAGACGATGAGAAGATCCAGGATACCGAGCCCGGTGAACCTCTGTTAATGTGATAATGGATCCCGAGGGAAGGTCACCGCAACGCCACGTAAGTTGGTTTCTTGTGATTGATAAATTGTTAATGTAACGGCCCACACATCATGGATACGACTCACACATATTTATATTATGCTATGTCATGCCTTATTACGTATTGTTATACGATTATGTGTTACGACTGATTTATGAACCATGTTTTACGATCATACATGCATACATGTTTTAAAGGTATTTTACGATATGCTATATGCTTGCATGTGGTTTTATTATACGTACTTTGTTATTATCAGATAGAGCTTGCTGGGTCTTTAAGCTCACCAGGTTTAAATTGTGCAGGTGAGCCTACAGATGATTTTAGTCCTACTGGCTGTGAGGATCTCTGAGCGCCTGCTGCAGCTGCTATCCCGTGACCACTTATTATGTTTTGTTTGATGAGACATGTTCAGATTCTGCATTTTATTTACTCTGGTTTTAAGACAAAATGAATGATTTAATGTTTCGAGATACTTATTTATGTTGTGGAACGTTTTCAATGGACGAAAAATGTTTCTTTTTATGAATGTTTATTCTGCAGTTTATTTCAAAAAAAAAATTTGTAGAGTACGGTTCGTCTCAGGATTAGACCAGAGGTATTTTTCGTGGAACATGCGTTTTCATGTTTTAGATTTGTTCAGCTTAGTCTGGAGAGGTTTCAGTTGTGAAGAACTTGTATCTTTTATCTCATGTGTAACTCTCCATATTTTGTAAGAAACTACGTTGCTAAATTTGTGAATATATCGCATATATTTACAGTCCTGATTCATTTCTTTCCATAGTTACTAATGTAAACCAGGTGATACCCCGTATGACTAAAAGGAGATATTTTTAGTCTCAATCAATGCCCTAAAAATGATTTTGAGAAAAATAAATCCGAGAATATTCCTATGCCATAGCAGTGGGGAGTCTGATGTATGCTCAAGTATGTACACGACCGGACCTTGCATACGTGACATGGGTGTTGGGAAAATATTTAAGCAATCCTCGAATAGATAATTGGATAGCAGTCAAAAGGGTTTTGCGATATTTGTAGAGAACAAAAGACTACGTGCTCATGTATCGGAGGTTGGATCAACTTGAGATCATTGGTTATACTGACTCCAATTTTTTTGGATGCCAAGATAGCATGAAATATACATTGGGCTATATCTATCTTTTGCTGGAGGTGTCATTTCTTGGAGGAGTGCTAAACAGTATCTTGTAGAATCTTCTACCATGGCAGTTGAGTTTATAGCATGTTATGAGACATAGCGTGTTTTGAGGCATCCAATCATGATGTATGGCTACAAAATTTTGTCACGGGACTACGAATTATTGATGGTAAAGACCATTAAATTTACATTGTGATAATAAGTCGGAAGTTTTATATTCCAACAACAATATGATCTCATCAAAGTCGAAGCATATTGACGTTAAATTCCTAGTTAAAGAAAGAATTCAAAATGGCAGTTATCTATTGAGAATATTGGTAAAAATACAATGATTACGGATCTGATTACGAAGGGACTTCCACCCAAACTGTTTCATGAGCACACTGCTTGTACGGGTGTTTTGTCATTTGAGAATTTCCAGGATTAAGTGGGAGTTTGTTGTTTTAAATACCTTTCGTGTAATGGATATTTTCAATTGTGATCTACAGAAATAAAATTGAAGTTTCGTAACATTTTTATTATGGTTAAATCATGATCTCAATAAAGTTTGAGGATGGACCAGTTGGAATAGGCACGTTATGACCATATTGCGTGAAATTTCCTTGCTACACCTCCATATCATGATCTATGTCATTTTAAGTTGTTTTGACACATGTGAACATTGATAGGTCGAGTTACCATGAGCGTAACAAAGGATGCTTTAATCCTGTTGACACAACTGATGGTCGAAATTGGTAGTAGATACAATTCAGTAATGCAACATATTTGAGCTCATAAGGATATTTTCACATATAACCACAAGGTTACACATACAGCCTAAGTGGAGATTTTTGGATCGATTAATTAGATGGGCTTATATGTGAAAGTTATATTTTGTGGGTTATTCGATAAAGTAAAGCCGAATTAAAGTGACCAATTAAAATTTGGATTATTAGACTTTAATATATTTAATAGGCTATGAGCATTTTATGTGTAGAGGCTAAATATAATTTATGATTTAATGATGGACTAAAACAGAAATTACAGGATATAATTCACAAAATTATCTATACTGATAGGATCGGAAATAGAGGGTGTCTCATGAATTCTCACACAACTCACGTAAGCTCTCATAGCGCTTAGACACCGAACCCTCAAGTTGCGTATGTTTTAAACTTTTTAAATTAAAAACAGCACGCAACAGGCGAACCGGATTTCGAATGAAATGCACTAGCGGCTCTGCGAGCTGGTTCAACATACGCGATCTGGTTTCTTTAAATCATGAGCTGAAATAGCTCAGTCTTCTTGAAATTTAAGTGCACCGAGATACAGATTGAGTTATGAATTTAAATCATGCGGAAACAACTCAAACTGAACTCTGAAAATCGAAATCTAATTAACGTTTCAAGCACAGTTGTAAAATATGCAATACGTATGGTATGAATGCAGTAAGCTGTAAAGAAAGAATACGCTGCGATTTGTTCATGGAAGTTCGAAGCTAAATCTCCTACGTCTCCCTTTCTTCTGCAAAGGGAATGATCCACTAGAAGACTCCCTGCTGCAGCCCGATCTGACAGCCTTTGAGCTGCAAGAACTCCTAGCCACCTATGCACACCAGCCCGCAAGCTGTGTGTCTCACTCACTTTTTTAACGCGTCAGTGAGAAAGGCTACAACACACTTCTTTAACGTCTTAGTGAGAAATACTACAAGGACTTGTTTAAAGTCTCTGTCCAAAGACTACAAGGAAGTCTTTTATGTTTTTAATTTACTCAGCTAATCTAATCAGCTCTCTCAAATATGTGAGTTAATCATGTGTGAGATTTACAGTGTACGCTCAATATCTCAAAGATAAAATCTCACACACTGGGAAGTGCTCCTGTCCGAGCTGGTTCTTCATTGTCTTCCATTGGTTGTGCTGTCAACTTGATATTGAGTTGAAGCTTTCTTCCAGTGCACCAACTCACACTTGAGCACTGAACCAGGTTGCACACTAGCTGCCACAGAGTGTGCAAACTTGCGACTAACACTGTGTTGTGCGTTCTTCTGTTTTAATGTTTTGCACTTGTACAACACTCTTTTGACTTCGCTCTTCTCACGCGCTCTCTCTTCTTCTCGTGCTCTGCTCTTGATACATATAGCCTGATTTGCAGATTTACCCGTTGACACAAAGTTGTAGCCGTTGAAAAGTCTTCTGACACTGTTGTATGCGTCCTTTGTCTTTTAATGCGGTGCAGGCTTTTCCTCAATTTAGGCACATGAGCACTGTACTTGAGAAGACAACACAACAAATTTATTTGAATACTGAAAAGCAATCATCGTATAGTCTTGTATTCAAATAGATTTGCTCGTAGATTTGATAGCATCCACTGATGTGCTATCCGGGCTGGTTTGACCTTAACCAGCTTGTAGCTTTTCTTCATTCTAGTTTTCACTGAGCTTTCTTCTTCACCTCTCATCTGCTCTTGAACTGATTTGCCTGGTGAGAACTGTTCTGATGTTGTTGCAGCTAGAGCTTTAGTTGGTTGAGATTTCGACGGTCCTGCCTCAGATCTTGTTTCTAATTCATACTCATACGCCTTCAGATTCGCAAACAGATCATGAAGCTCCAGTTTTTTTAGGTCCTTAGACTCTCGCATAGCCATCATCTTTACATCCAACTCCCTGGGCAGCGCTCGCATCACTTTAAGTGCCAACTCTCGGTTGCTGTATTCCTTGCCCAAACTTATAAGCTCACCACAGCACTGAAGCGCTCATCGAACTCAGCCATGGTCTCTCTATCTCGCATCTTCATCGACTCATATTTCTGTTGTGCAACAGTAAGCTTATTTTCCTTGGTCTCATCATTTCCCTCACAGATTTGAATCAGCTTTTCCCAAATCTCCTTCACTGTGGAACGAGTTTTGAATTTGCTGAACATGTTTTTATCCAGCGTCTTATACAGAATATCTTTGGCCACATTGTCCAAATTCTATTTCTTCTTCTCCTCAGTAGTGTATTAGTGCAGTCCTTGGAGTTGACAATAGACCGGTGCGTCCAAAATGTCAAAGGAGCCATGCGGGCCAGTGTAAATTTGGTCAGAGTGTGTTTTATAATTGTGGCGCTCCTGGTCATATCGCCAAGGATTGTCAAAAATCAAAGCAGCTCGTTCCCAGTAGAGCTTCTGTCATGATAAGGGATCAGGCCAATCCAGATACCACGGTGATCACAGGTGAAATCTTTGTTGCTGATATTCCTTCTACAGCTTTAATAGATTCAGGTGCCACCCATTATTTTACAGCAGAGACTTTTTGTAACGACCCTCATTTTCTTGACGGAATAATTATATGTTTTGGGGCTCAATTGAATAAAATCAAGAGTTATAAACATTGGGGAATGGATCGCTACTAACTATCTGGGTTGAAACGAGAATAACAAAATTATTCACATTCGATGATGAGAAATCTAGAATAATTCATACAAAGGTGCGGAATTGAAGAAGGTTGATATATCATATTGAAATAATGCATCTCGTAGTGTGATAACGTCTGGTTCAAATCCTTACAACATAACTAACTAAGAAATTTGTTTTGATACAAACTCACATCAAAATATTCAGTACAATATAACAGAGTTTCCAAAAAGAACTATGAACACTAGAATAGAAGGAAATAAGAAAGCTATTGTCCACGATAAACACATCCCTTACATTCTGTTCATCTCCCTCCAGCTTCCTACTGAGAATTACCTGCACTCAATAAAAACTAGTGAGCCAGAGTATAAAGCTTACGAAGATGAAAACTGAATATCTTAGCTAGTTGAATCTGTACGGATAAATCGAAAGATTCATTTGAACTAGGTTCAGAATTGAAAAGAGAATCAAATTCTGAAATCTCGTTATCTGTTGAAGGAAACGAAGAATGAATAGTAACCAGCTGAGATGAACGGCACCAGTCGCAAGACTAATACCAGCTGAATGAACAGTACTTAGAAACAAGTAAAGCAACTGCTGAAATAATGAAATGAAATACATCTGCTGGTGGATAGTACCAGTCGCAACGAATATGAATCAGTCGCAAGACAAGAATCCAGTCGCGAAGTCTTTTAAATAAATGTAAAATGAAACGATTTCGTAGCGTGTCAACCAGTCGCAAGAATAAATATTGCAACTGCTGAAGTTTTACAATAAAACGCATCTGCCGATTTTATAAGGCATCTGCTGGATTTTGCGAAAGCAAAGCATCTGCTGAATTTGCGAAAGCAAAGCATCTGCTGAATTTGCGAAAGCAAAGCATCTGCTGAATTTATACTTAGAATATTTTCGACAAAACAATATCAGCAGTGGTATAAGAACCAGCTCTCCTTCTTAACATGCAGATAACCATGAACTACGAAGGTTACCCTCCTCTAAAGACTTCGACATATCTTATGAAACTTCTGGAAAAGATCGAATAAGCTACTTGTAAGCTACTTCGATGAATGAATCACTGAAAACCTCAGGAATTCATTAGAAGAAAATTATCAAAACATTTTCTAAATCATCTTTGAATCAAAATACATTAACTCAACTTCTTCATAAAAACAGAGCATGAACTTCTGGTTTTTCTTTGAAGAACAGCCGAAGCCATCTTCCTTCCTTTAAAACCATACATATTCATAAAAACATATTTGAATATATGCTTTCTATTGAGTGAGCAAGAAACAGAGTTTACTTGCCTGGTATCTTTAACACAAGAACAGTAGAAAATCCAGTATACTTCTTGCGCACCGCCTGTTTCCTTTAAAACACTTTGAAAGTATTTTGTTCGGCTTCTTGAGAGCGAGCACCGCTTAATATAATTTGATGTGAAATTAATGATGCATGAAGCAGCTTAAGATCCTATTTATATGATTTACAATAACTAAGGAAAACAAAAACGTTATATCAACATGCCAAATTCTATAAGAAGCGTGCTCTGTTTTTAAAACAAAATATGCTAATGGAAACCGAGAATTTTAAGTTAAATAAAGGATCCACTTGGTTTGCAGAAGTTACTAAACATCCACTGTACTTGCATTTTAACATTTGAATATCAATCCATCACAGAATAAAGATTGATCATTGCATAGACACTAAGGAAAACAAAAACGTTATATCAACATGCCAAATTCTATAAGAAGCGTGCTCTGTTTTTAAAACAAAATATGCTAATGGAAACCGAGAATTTTAGTTAAATAAAGGATCCACTTGGTTTGCAGAAGTTACTAAACATCCACTGTACTTGCATTATAACATTTGAATATCAATCCATAACAGAATAAAGATTGACCATTGCGCAAGAAATGAAATCTAGACGCACGCAAATATGAAATCTGACCTGTAGCCTTTAACTAAAGAAAAGCTAAACAATACATTACTGAAATCTGCACTTGATCAAATTCAAAGATTGAAAGCAAACTGCATTGTAATCCCTCAAATCTCATAAGTTCTTAATTGTGGACTTCTAAAAGATCTGGTCGTTACAATCTACCCCCC
>KV005090.1:55909-76765 GCA_001598015.1 Dorcoceras hygrometricum
CTGCTGATTTCTTCGATAGATCTTGGTGAACCAGCAGGCGAGTTTGAAGAGGTATTTATAGAAGTGTTGATCGACACTTAGAAATATTTTTGAGCCAGATATTTCTTATCTCTTCTTCTCCAAACCCTCGTCGAGCCACTGTTCACCGAGGCATTTCTTCCCTAGATCTTCGTTGTTTCCTGCCGAAGATTTGAGCGATTTCGGTGGCGCTGGGTTCCCTGTGGACTTTTCTTTCGATTGCTAACCATTTGAAGCTACAAAACGACCTTGGAGAAGATCGCGAAAGCTGCTGGTTTCTGGTCGTGAGTACTGTCGTGCCTTGTTCAATTTGTGAGGTAGAATTTGTGGATTCGAGGTACGATTGAGCAGCCCTTAGCAGTATTGAGCGTGAACATGTTTATATTTCAATGTTGTGAAAACCGTGAGTTTGCTGCTATGTGTTTACGTGGAACAGATTGATGGATTGATTGAGTTTTTCATTCTGTTGGCACGTATTATGAATTGTATGCATCTAGCATGGATATTGAATGGCATTCATGCATACATCTTGAGCCTGAATTGACAGATTGATTGATTTGATTACCTGATTGGGTGCCACGTTGTGACTGGCTGACTCTTGAGTCGTGCCCGAAAAGTCCAATGCTATCGTCGAAGCGGTGACTACCGGATACGAGAGTTTATCGCCGAGCTGTGATGGGCTGACGGGCCCCGATGATCACGGGCCGATGGTTTCCCGGTTGATAGACCGTGGTATAGAGGCTTGATTTGAGTTGCCAGTTGATAGACTGGTCTAGCTATCCGATTTCTTGATAGCCCTCATGCATTCATAGCATTGATTTGTAGCATGTTGCATGTTTATCTGCTTTGATAGCTCTTCGTACTGAGGCTTGACCTCGTGCATGTTTTTCCTGTTTTGTCTTGTTTGGGTCTGCGTGCCCATTTGCAGGAGCTTTAGGTAATCAAGCTGGGCAGAGTGGAAGTTCAGCTGGTCGATCCCCTCATCCCTGAGTCCCAGTTATTTATGATATGTATTAAACCGGGGGATGCCCCGTGTGATTTTGTATTTGGGGATCTGCCTTTGGAGATGATATTATTTGGTTACTTGGTGTATGAGTTTGAGTTAACTCATATTTTGAGTATTGAATATTTTGAATGTATGATTTGAAGTTCAGGCCCATTGTATTTCGAAAAATTTTTAAGCCCTGATTTTAAGCTTCCGTGATTATGCGCTTATTATGTGTTAATTGTTAGTAATTAGCACGGGGCCTGACATTAGCGTATCGGCTGTTGTTGCCGTCAGAGTTGTCTTCTCTACATGACGTCTTTCATGTTCCATGTTGAGGAAGTAAGAGCCAGATCTGTCTCATGTGCTTAGAACTGACGAGGTGGAGCTTGATCAGTCGTTGAGCTATTAGGAATGTCCTTTACAGATCCTTGGCAGAAAAGAGAAACAGTTGAGGAATAAGACCATTCCGTTGGTAATGGTGCAATTGAGAAAACATGGAAGGGAAGAGGCTACTTGGGAGCTGGAAGAAAAGATGCAGCGCGAGTGGCCGCATCTATTTGAGTAGCTGTTAAGCTATATTTCCAGTAGCTGTTAGTGCTGATTGTATTTCTTCCCTAGTTGTTGTTAAATATTAGCGTAGTTATCTTGAACTCTTGGCCTTGTGTTAGGCGAGCTGTTGTTTGGTTTCTGCTATTGTATTGAATGTTAAGAATTGTTAATTGATTTGGAGGACGAAATCCTTTTTAGTGGGGGAGAAATGTGAGACCTGGATTTGTGTTTAAGATTAATCGCGAGAATTAATCGGTGTTTTGAGATTCTTGGTGGTTTAAGATCACTGTTAAATGTTTGAGTAGTAATTTCGGGTCTAATTCCTCGCTTAGAACAATTCTGGAAGTTTTCGTATTTTTGGTATTTAGGAAAAAGCTGGTTTAGTGGTGAGAGCTGGTCGTTTTGGTGAAATCCAGTCGTAGCGTGTTTTGGTAGCACGAGATTCCTAAACGCCGTCGTTTTAGTGAAATCCGAATGCGTTGTGTTAAGTGAAAGCTGGTAGCGTTGGTATCCAGCTGCTGCTTTATTTTGTTTGTTGAGGGCGAACGACAGCGTTTCGATAAGTTGGCGCGACGTCGTTTGGATGTTGCGATTGGTACCAGCTGCGAGGATTTGTTCGCGTGTGTGTCGACTGGTTGTCCAGCTGAGAGTAGATGTCAACGATGGTCAACTCTACTGTAGCTTGCGTCTGGTTGTTTTGCGCGAGAACTAGCGACTGGATGACGTAGGCTATGCGTCGTCGTTTTAGTTAGCGCTAAGGAATCCAGTCGATGGGTTAGCGACCAGCTGTTGGGTTATGCGACTCCGTTTTATTAAGTTTGAACGCAGCGTTTTGATGCAACGTCTGGTATCAGTTTTTGAGTGTTATACAATCCAGTTTTTAGATTTGAGAACCAGTCATTGGGTTGTCCAGCTTTTGAGGTTTTTTGTAGAGCAACTGCTGGTTTTGTCGGTGGACACTTTAACCAGATTTCAGCAGTTGCGAGATTTATTTAAGGAAGACTTGGTCTTCGATTTCAAGAACCAGATCCCATACTTAGCGAAATATTATCTTGGTTGTCGACCTCTGTTTCTCGAACCCTAGTACTGTTCACCGTTGATTTTATCCGGTGATTCCCATCGTTTCCGGCCATCGTTTTGGACGTGAGAGGTAGAGTTGGACTCCTCTTGAGAAGCTCTTCCTTTCTATACAATTCTTGGAGGCTGTTGTTGGCTAGAGCGAGATCGCGAAGTTGCTGTCTTCGGCCGTGTGTTGCGTCGTTGAGGTAGAACTTCGAATTGTTGTTGAGATCTTTGTATTAGCCTTTGTTTAAGCTTCCTGTTAGTGGTATTGTTGGAATCAGTAGCTGGTTGAGTGTGTGTAACTCCCAGCGTGCTTTATGTGTATTAGCGTCCATTGAGAATATTGCCCTGTGTGTTTCGACAGGTTGGAATTCAGATTTCTCGGGACCTTTGATTGTGGTAATTGTGCTAGGAATTAAGGTACGGATTGGAGCTTGTAATACACCGATGTTATGGCTTGGATAATTTGTGAGATGGCTATTGCTGGCTGCTGTTTTGTGAGATGACTGTTGGTTATGTGGTGTATACTTGCTGATGCTATTATTGTTTCGCATATGTTTATATGCTTGTTATTCCAGCATGTTGCATACACGCATGACATTCCATTTCAGTTGTTGCAGCCTTTTTTCATTGTTGTTGCTCTGTTTTCTTACCAGGATGCGAGAGCGAGCTGTGATTCCGCACTCTCATTTCCCCTATGCGCCGAGTGAGTGGCCACATATTCTGTTGCAGAATCCGTTGAGTTGTTGTCTCCTTTCTCATGCATAGCATCTGCATTATATTCTTGTTGTTTACTGCTGTTTTATAGTTGCTCTCCGTACTGGGGTTTGACCCCATGGCCCTCTGGGCTTGGTTGCTTTTCCTTGTTGTGTTGTTTTCAGGAAACCCAGGTTTTACAGCTGGTCGTGGTTTTAACCCTGCTAGTGGGGCCCCAGGAGGTGGTTAGAGTATCCCAGTGGCGTATTGCATATTAATATGTATCAGTATTCTTAGCCAGGGGGATGCCCTGTGCTTTGTTGTTGTATTTGGTTGTTGGAGTTTGATAAATGTTATCGTTGCTATTGTTATGCCATACTGTTGGTCATTTTTATAAACTGGGATATCTATTTTGAGTATCGCACTATTTTAAATTATATTGTTTTAAACCGTCACGCAAAAAGCAAAAATTTTACCCGCTTTTTAGTAGCTTCCGCATGTGTTTGTATGTATTATTTCTTATTAGAGCACGAGGCCTGACAGTTAGCAACTTAAGAGTGTCGTATAGCAGGGAACAACAAGCGTGAACTTATCTGGAATTGCATGCTGTTCCACAGATGCGCGGTGATCTGAGAGCTCAACGAACAGCTTTGAGTGTCGTAAGTTGTTGAGAACATCCTGAGCTGAACAATAGGCGCTGGCCTGAGGGCTGTGAGCTGTTGCGGATGTATGCGACCTAAGCTAGTCAACGTAAGATGAGCTGTGTTAGCGCAAGCTGTTCTGGAGATCACGAGCGGAGATAAATGCTGTGCTGTTCTGGAGATTTAGTGGAACCTGCGTTTCCGTGTTATCGTGGATTTTCCTACTTTGTTCAGCTTAGTCTGGAGAGTTTTCAGTTCTGAAGAACTTGTATCTATTATATCATGTGTAACTCTCTGTATTTTGTAAGAAGCTACGTTGCTAAATTTGTGAATATCACACATATTTACAGTCCTGATTCGTTTCTTTCCATAGTTGCGAGCCGAAAATCCTTTCAATTATACATGAGACCCAAACCTATTTGGTTGTTAGCTTTTTATACGCTAAGATTTTTAGTTCTATCAGTTTGACACCGTAAAATTTGAAAATTTTCCTATTGTAAATAATGTGGTCGTTACATCCTGAGTGTTGGTGCAAAGGCGAATCCGGATCACACACCTGGTGGTGCAGCGGAAGTTTAAATTTTTTTTTTAATCGGGGATGCTCTACACGCCAAGAGGGCCAGAGTGAGGCGGAGACCGATGGCGGCAGGGAGAGGTCGGCTGAGAGAGTGGAGGGAAGGAGAGATTGAGTTGTGCAAACTTTGTTTGCTCAGCTTGGTGCATTTTAATAGCTCCCCCAGGGCCTTGGCCTCTATTTATAGATATTTCATGGGCTCAAACTAGGTTGATGGGCCCAAAGAAAGCCCAAGCCCGATCTAACCAGCTTTGAATACATCGTTGGTTTTTTATCTAATCACGATCGACGATCAAATCAGACAGATCTGCACAATTTCCAAAACTGTCCATTATGGTGCAAAAATAATTTTTCAGACCATCGAATCTAAAAATACTAGTTCCACATCTTTAGTTAAAATGGAAGTCATACTTCCACAGCCAATTTTGGAAGTCATGCTCCCGAAGTTCCCTCTATTGTACTCACTTGAGTACCAAATCCATATGGGAATTGAGAAAATAGTATTTGTGTGACCCTCAATGGTTCAGAGATACAGCTAGCCGTGAGCTCACAACACCTTGTGACTCCAAAATCACATTTTTGGACTTACCCATCGAACCATGGTAAAGTGTCTAGTGACATCGCCCTATGATCCCCTAGGTATAATTGATAATGCCTGCAATAACCAGTTGGTCATTGTTAGCGTACAATACAGTCCTTTCATTTCAAATATCCCGAATCAACAACCATTTGTAAATCGAGAGTCGCTAGAGATTTGATAGCCATGCATACATCTTGGATATCAAATAGTGACATCGCATGTTCTACTTAAAGCACATCCAGTATCTGGCCAAAGATTTGTTACACTATTATCTTCTCATATAGCATAGGATATCCATGCACAAAAGCGAGCGATGAATCCTCGGCAACAAAGCATCAACTCCTACATGCGTCGGGACCGCACCCAATCCCATCACCTGATTCACAGATTCGGTAAATGGGTAAAAGTGATGCACCTATCATGTATAGCCTCAATTATGTTTCCAGTAACAAGGAATAATCTTGTGAAGACTATAATTATCCGAGGTCATTAATGGCTTAATCAGTCCAGATTGTAGCCAACTAATCGTGATTATTATAGATCGGAGAGCATCGGCTCGAATACAAGCTGATCCTGCAGTTCGTGCTAAGCTGGTGATGCATGAAGCTGCTTTGGATTTCATCTTAGACAACACGGGTTCGAGCTGGTTCAGTGTCCTGTGCCAGTCATATGAGAGCAAGATGTTTAGAGATGCTAGAGTTTCTGTTGCAGCTCAAAGGGCGCTGAATGTATAGTTTGTATAATTCAGCTTCGAAGTTTGCTGAGTAGTTGCGGGATGGACCAGATCGGGTGCAAGCTGACAGATTAACACTATGCTATATTGAGCCGGGCTGAGTTTGTGAGCTGATGCAGCTATAGCACGAACCAGTCCAGTGGAGAGGTCTAGGCTGATTGCAATTTAGGATGTAGGCATAAGCTGCATGAAGCTTTGGGCCTGAAGCTAGAGATGGGTTGACCATTGCGAGCTGATTTAAGTACTAACCTTGAGACCTGGGTGCGTAAGCTGATCTGAAAGCTTCATGATCTGGTTGGGACAACGAAGGCTGAATAGAGAATCACAAGCTAACTTGAGTAATGCGTGCTGAGTTAAGTACTCTAAGATGATGTAAGTACGACTAACGAAGAAGAGAGTACACGACCTGAGCTGGTCGGTTTAAGCTGAACAGTGTAGCTGTGAGGGCTGAGATTTTATTTGAGCGTATTAATGAGTTAATCAGATCTGATTGGTGATTTATCAGTAGAGATTTAGGTATTTTGGGTTGATGGGAATCAGCTTTGCTACCAGCTGGTCTAAGGTTTCACGCAAGCTGGTTGAAGTAAAATGTTTCAGGTTCAGTGAAGTCAGCGATGGGCTAAGCTGGTCATTGCATATTTTACTGTAAATCGATTTGATTTAGAGCCAAGTTGTTGTGGTGATCAGCTCAGCAGATATTTAGAGCTAAGATGTACCGCTATGGTGAGAACAGGTCTAGTGCACTCTGGTTCCAGCTTAGAGGTCCGTTGGTTGATTTTGGCGTTAAACCAAGACCAGCTTTGGTGCGAGATGGTTGGGCAAAATAGTTCCGAGCTGAAATGCTTCGTTGTGCTTGATGGAGTCTTCAGCCGCGAGCTGTGTGGAGATAACAACATAGGGACGAACAGCTTGAGAGTTTCGCTGTGTGAGTGTAAGCTGAGTTCAGCTTAGGGAGGTTCTGGGTGCCATGAGCTGACAGTTCAGATCGTAAGTGTTGTGCTGCATCTTTTGGTGTTTCAGCTTTGGCGAGGACAGTCCTTTGTGCGTAAGCTGGCCAGTGACTGATCTGGACTGTTGCTGCGAGCTGTGCCGATGGGCATGTTGTGAGATGTTCCGAGCTTAGGTTCTACGAACTGAGAGCGTCGCGGGCTATTTTGGTTATCACGAGTTGGATAGAGCAACCCGAGCTGGTTGCTAGGGTGTGATCTGATCGATAGTGGTGATTGTTGTTTTGGGTAGGTACTGTACGTTCAAGTTGTGCTGATCCATTGAGACCTGATCTGTCTTTTTAGCGAGCTGGCAGCGTAGAAGCTCGGTGCTGTTGGTATTTGAGCAGCAAGATGTAACCTGGATTTAGTTTGGGGATGTGTCTGATGTCCTGTGCTGAGTAGACAGATTGCGAGAGGTCTGAACTATTTGGTAAAGCCAGTTTGGGTGTGAACCTTTTTGGTAGAACAGCTTTGGTGAAGGCTGTTGTTAGATTTTTATGTCAGTGGTGAATAGATAGGATGATCATATTAGCTGCAGAGAGCGTGATATTATCTGCTGCTGTGTTCTGCATTTCTGTGCATGGTGCAAATTTTTTGTGCGGACAGTTTTGGGTGAGAGCTGTTCGTATTCCTCCTGGGATAGAGTAGCGCCCGAGAGATATTAGCGCACGTAAGCTAATCTGTGTTGGTGAGAACGATCTAATGTGATGCACGAGAGCTGAGTGTGGGTTTTGAGCTGGATGTACGTGAGAGCTCAACAGATGAGAGCTGAGCTGTTGGTCGCCAGAGCTGGTGGGTATATGCATGCTGAGCTGTGCGCTGGGCTGAATGTAGTGTTGAGGTCTGATCTGATCTGATTCCATTGTAGCTGTGATCTGTTGAGTGTGAGTATATGTACCCTCTCTTTGACAAACACCTAGACATTTTATACTACACTTCCCTTTATTCTCTCCAGAGAGTTCCCATCAGATATTTCCATACCCTTGTGGGTACTATTCATCCGACCTTATATTTCTAGATCGGTGGAGTTTGGATGGTCAGTTTGGAGAGAGAGTACCTCGGTTGGAAATCTCTCTTCAGGGGCAACATTTCAGTACCAGTTTGGAGACGAGAGGAGGTCGAACTGAGGAAATCGCTGAGGAGCTGCATGAGCCTTGGTAACCATTTTCGGCTGAGTTGAGCTTCATTTCAGGTAACTGAAGGTGTTATAGTTGTTTTCGAGGTTTAGTCCTTCTTACCTTGATATAGGTTGAAATATGAGGTTGATTAAAGGCTGTTCGATTGTTGAAGCTTTGACCGTGAGCTTTTGAGCTTGAGTTGAGCTTATTTCATAGATGTTCTGCATATTATTAACCCAGTGTGGCTTTGCTGTGAGATGCGAGCGTCGCAGCGAGTGCTTTCTACTATCAGCCGTAAGCCTTGAGTTGAGGTTTTGGTAAGATCTGCACAAGGTACGAATTGAGCTTATATTTACAAATTGGGATAAGCATGTGAGCGTAGTGGCTGTAGGCTGAGTGGCCGTCGCCTTGTCGTGTATATGTTGAGTTGCTGTATCCTTTACTGTTTTGCGCTGAGTTGTGCTATGCATGATGTATCTGTGTTGTTTATGTGTTAAGCTACTTTAGCTTTTATACGTGGGTTGTGCTGCCACGCTGTCTGTTTTGAGCATGCTGTTGTGCCTGTGGCTTTGAGCTGAGTTTCTCAGCCTCATATCACATGGTAGAGCCTGAGTTGTGCTGATTTTATACCTGCGTGTGAAATTTTGCAGCTGTTTGCTTATGCTGTTCAGTTGTATAGTACCGTGCTGATTTGCATGTGCTTTATTGTATGTTGTTGCATGGTTTGTTTGCATTGAATACATACATATAATCTTGAGCCTTATTCCCTTTGATACCTGATGATTTTTATCCATTGATGGATAGTGCCAGCATAATGATTTGAAAATAAATGAGGGATGTTGGCTGGCTCCCGTACCCTCGTCTCCCCGCTGCGATATTGTGTCTGCCCTGAGGTTCAGTAATCTAAATGGCACAAGTTGGGTTCAGCTTTGAGACTTTGTGCTGCTGGTATTTCATGTGGGACGGCTGGGTGGCTCCCATACTCTCAACTACGATGTGACCACTAGTTTCCTGATTTGATGATTCACAGCTGAGTCTGTTGAGAACTATTTGACAGCTGATGAGTCTTCACTGTACTCATCATGCATGGCACGACACATGTTCATGCTTTATTTGATAGCTGTATGATGATTGCTCTTTGTGCTGAGGCTTGACATCGTTTGTTTTCCCTTCGGGCTGCTTTGGCCGTGTGTTTGGCCATTGCAGGCTTTTTCAGGTAGATCAAATGCTCTGAGAGATGAGACAGCTGGTGGAGCCCCAGGCGTTGAGTTCCCCATATATATATATATATGCTGTATCGAGCCATTGCCAGGGGATGCCCAGTGTAGTTTTTGTTGATTGATTCGATTGAGTTTTTATTTATATATATATATATATATTTTTTCGAAATGTTAGTCTAGCTTGTAACAAGAATTTGTGTATCAGAGCTAACTGGGATAATCTCGATGATTTTCTATCACACTCGAGTCTAGACACTGTGTTTGTCCTCCTGCATGTGCTTGACTACGTTATTACTTGCCTTGTTTGTGCTTACCTTGATGTACCTATTAGATGCCGTCAAAGAGAGGTAGAGGTAGAGCTGGTAGGCAGGTTGTAGACGAGTCGAGAGTTTCTGATAGTGAGGAGGATATTCCCCAGTCGAGAGTTACTTTGCACCGTCGTGAGATGCAGATTGAGGCTGAGGTGGAGCATTTGACTCGATGATTTGATGATAAGGAGCTGGTTCTGGCTAGGTTCCAGCGGATGAATTCTCCTACCTTCAATGGTGCTGAAGGTAGTATTGTAGCTGAGGGATGTCTTGTTCACTTAGTGGGTTTGTTTGACCGTGTGCAGAATGAAGATGAGACGAGACTGAGTCTAGCAACGTTACAGTTGTTGGAACAGGCACAGCTAAGGTGTAGAGGTACTTCTAGAGCAATGACATAGATGGGTACGATGATCTTGTGGGTGAGTTTCTGTGCTTCCTTTCGTCAGGAGTACATCCCTGAGTCGTACTATAACACCAAGGAGCGTGAGCTCGATAACTTGGTGCAAGGGAATCTGAAGGTGGCTGAGTATGCCAGACAATTTTCCTCCCTGCTTGCCTATGTTCCTCATGTTGCTAGCCGAGAGAGGGCGAAGCGGAACAAGTTCTTGGAAGGTTTGAGAGAGGACCTTTACCCTTTGGTTTTAGCAGGTTCCCCTTCCACCTATGCAGATGTTGTGAACCGAGCGACAGACTATGAGGAGAGTCTTTCGAATAGACAAGCTCGTGTTCAAAGGATAGCTGGATGGAATGTTTCTTCGGTGCCGTCTATTGTACCTCCTTCCCAGCCTTCTCAGGCACCGCAGTTTTCTAAATGTCGGAGGTTTATACCGAGAGGGAAGAAATTTTAGAGGATCAGATCGAGTTCTTCTGGTTCGGACAGTTCTGATGGGGCAATGGTTTGTGGCGATTGTGGTGGCAAAAATTCGACTTCGTAGTGTCGTGGAGTGTAAGGGGTGTGCCATAACTTTGGGCAAGCTGGACACTTTGCGAGGAGGTGACCTGAAAGAGGACAACGTTCCAACCTATCATAGCAGGGTTTTTTTGGTGATGCTTTGTGGAGAGTGCATCTCCTGGTTCAGCCCCTGCGATCAGGTCATCTACCGTCGGAGGCGTCTATGTTCAGATTACCTTCTCAATCTTAGCACTCGGGACCTCAACGGACTCATGTGAATGCATTGTCGTGGGAGCCAGCTGACGATTTTTCGAAGGAGTGATCGTAGGAACTTTCTTTGCTTTTGGATTATCCTTCATGAGTTTTGTGTTGACACAAGAACATCACACACGTGTGTTTTTGCTCTGTTGTGTTTCAGTGTGGGTTGAGTCTATCACGCTTGTTTTGTGTGATATGGTGCCTAGTAATACTCCTGTCTGTGTGAGTTAGATTATCCCGAGAGATATTGCTGACTTGTATGCTTGGATTGAGGAGAAAGTGTTGGTGACATCCCCGATGTTCGTTAGCCCTTGATGTCTTCCCAGATGAGGTTCCTAGTTTTCCTTCAGGACGATAGATCATTTTCAGCTTTGCATTGGTGCCAGGAGTTGCCTCGACTTCCGGAGTTCCTTTACCATTGTGCACCTGCTATATTGAGGAGAATTTGAAGATAGCCAGGCTGATGCTGATGCTGACCCAGTGGAGTATAATGTTGCATTTAGAAGTGGATATGAGTTTATCCATGAGGCTCTAGTGTCGAGCTGATCTGTGCAGCGAGTGAGGCCTTGGATTCGAAGTAATATGGATCAGTTTAGATGGGATATTTGGACGTAGATCTCTAGTTGAACTTAGGCTCTTGTGACCTGAGTAGCGCTTCTGATTTGGTAGCGTGTTGCTGTAGTTCGTGTTGAGTTGAGTTTTCAGATTTGAGCCAAGTTGGACGTTCTGAGCTGAGTAGAAGATTAGAGTTCTTGCTGATCGTTTGCTCGTGCCGGTCCGAGTTGACTGTGGAGTTGGGTAAGCTAAGCTGTGCTGGAGTCACCTTAGAGCATGCTTGACTACTTTCCTCTTTGGTGTGACATGTTTTCTTTGAAGAAGATGACGAGGTGGTATGTCAACCATGTAGTAAGGTTTCATGCTGTGCTGGTCTTGACAGGGTTCGACAAGGATTTTTCGTGTACTTCATGATGTTGGAAGAGCTTTCAGACAGCTTTAGAGTCTCCATTGGCTAAAAGAGCAGCTTACCACCCGAACAATTGCCAATCTGAGCGAACCATGCAGATTCTGGAAGGCATGCTGCGAGCAGTAGCGAAGGATTTCGATGGTTGTTGATAGGAATTTCTCGTCTTGGTAGAGATTTTTGTGATGTTTTAGCTACCAGAGGGATGTTCGTGATGAGATCCTTCGAGGTTTTGCGTGGTAAGAAGTGCAGATCGCCTTTTGACTGGAAGAAGATGAGGAAAATCAGTGGTCTTCACCAGTAATTGTGCAGCATGTGAAGTAGCAAGAGGATCTGATTTGATCAAGTGTGAAGGCTGCGTGTGATCACCAAGCCAGTTTGTACCTTGTAACAGAAGGTTTCTGTGTGATCCTGATGTTCTGAGTTTTGAGTTCTCCCTTGGAAGTGGAAGCTCAGACTATATGTTTTGTAACCCTTTTACCTCGTTTGGGTTGAGGTTGGGAGACGATTTTGGGTAATAGTAGGTTGACGGTTTAAGTTCGTCCCATCTAAGTTTCTTTAGTAGCTGAAGTTTTCAGAATATATCAAATTTGTACATCGAACTTGTGATGATTTCGCATGACGGCCGGTTTTGATTGTGTCCGGCAAGGATTCTCGAGTTACTTATACTGGAATATGGGGGTGGTGGTCCCTAGTCCCTAATAATGGTAGGAGATGGCATGCCGGGGTGAAGAAGGTGGCTCCATACGGAGGGAATGTGGGATCTCCTGATGTTGGAAGCGCTTGCAGGTATTGAGGTCTAGATTGGCGGTGAGAGCAGCATACCACCCTAAGCAGATGGCCAATCTAAGCGGACCATGCAGCTTTTAGCGATATCCTGCGAGATGTTGCGATGAGTTTTGAGTAGAAAATCGTGCATTTTGCGAGTTTCTCCTTTCAGCCCATGTTGAGAGATTGAGGCAAGGGTGAGTTAGCTCCTAAGTCATCGGTCCTTGTGAACTTTCGAGGGGATTGGTTCTTTGGCATGCAGTTGCGGATGCCGACTGAGTTATTGTCAATGCATGATGAGTTTCATGTGTCTCAGCCGAGGAAGCGTGATCTAGATCCTTCTTTGTTTTGAGGACAAATGGAATTGAGCTGGAGAAAACCCTGTGATGTATTAATTATCCAGTGAGAGTCTTGTCAGAGAGAAGAAACCATGCAGGTGTTGATCATACCTTGGGGATCGATGCACTGGAGTTGGTGTGGTAGAGAAGAGGTTACCTAAGAAGTGGAAAACAAGAGATGGCAAGAGTAGCCTCATCATCTTCTGAGTTCTCTCCTGAATGCGGTTTGTTTTTCGTTAGTTCCAGTCTGTGTTGTGACCTGATTTGGTGTTTACAGATTGTGGCATCTGATTATAGGATGAAATCTCTTAAGGTGGAGAGAATGTGAGGACTATAATTAGTCGAGGTCATTAACAGCTTAATCAGTCCAGATTAGTATCCAACTCATCGTGAGTTTTTCCATCTTGGAGAGGATCGGCTGAGGTGGATGGGCTCGGATACAAGCTGATCCTTCAGTTCGTGCTAAGATGGTGATGCAGAAAGTTGCTTTGAATTTCATCTTAGACAACACGGGTGTGAGATGGTTCAGTGGCCTATGCTGATCGTAGGAGAGCAAGCTTCTTAGATTAGCTGGAGTTTCTGTTGCATCTCGGATGGCGCTGAATGTATAGTTCGTATAATTCCGCTTGGAAGCTTGATAAGTACTTGCGGGCTGACCAGATCGGGTGCAAGATGAAAGAATAACATTGTGCTGTGTTGAGCCAAGCTGAGTTCACGAGCTGATGCGGCTGTAGCATGAACCAGCCCTGTGGAGCGGTCTGGGTTGAGAGCAGTTTAGGATGTAGGCATAAGCTGGATGTAGCTTTGGGCCTGAAGCTATGTCGCGAACTGTGTTGACCTTGGAGAGTTGGGTTGACCATTGCGAGCTGATATAAGTAAGTACCTTGAGACCTGGGTGTGTAAGCTGATCTGAAAGCTTCATGGTCCGGTTGGGACAACGAAGGCTGAATTGAGCATCACAAGCTGACCAAAGTACTGCGTGCTGAGTTAAGATCTCTAAGCTGATGTAAGTACGGCTAGAGGAGAAGAGAGTACGCGACCTGAGCTGGTCGGCATAAGTTGAGCAGTGTAGTTGTGAGGACTGAGATTTATTTGAGCTTATTTATCAGTTAATTAGATCTGGTTGGTGATTTATCAGTATAGGTTTTACAGCTTAGGTAATTTGGGTTTATGGGAATCAGCTCTGCTGCCAGCTGGTCTAAGGTTTCACGCGTGCAGGTTGAAGTAAAATGTTTCAGGTTCAGTGAAGTCAGTGATGGGCTAAGCTGGTCTTGCATATTTTACTGTACAACGATTTGATTTAGAGCCAAGCTGTTGTGGTGATCAGCTCAGCATAAGCTGTACTACTGTGGTGTGAACAGGTCCAGTGTGCTCTGGTTCCAGCTTAGAGGTCTGTTGTTGGATTTTGATGTTAAACCAAGACCAGCTTTGGTGTGACATGATTGGGCAGAATAGTTCTGAGTTGAACTGCTTCGTTGTGCCTGATGGAGTCTTCTGCTGCGAGCTGCGTGGAGATTACAACGTAGAACAATTTTAGAGTTTCACTGTGTGAGCGTAAGTTGGTTTCATCTTAGGGAGGTTCTGGGTGCCCCGATCTGACAGTTCAGATCCCAAGTTATGTGCCACGACTTTTGGTGTTTCAGCTTTGGCGATAACGGTGCTTTGCGCGTAAGCTGGCCAGTGCGTGATCTAGCCTATTGCTGCGAGCTGTGCGGGTGGGCATGTTGTGAGCTGTCCCAAACTTAGGTGCTGCGAGCTGAGAGCATCGCGCCTGTTTTGGTTATCGGAAGATGGATAGAGAATCCCAAGCTAATTGCTAGGGTACGATCTGATCGATAGTGGTGTAAGATGTTTTGGTGGTACTACATTCGAGTTTGTGCCGACCCATTGAGACCTGATCTGTGACACCCGAACCCAACGGGGCCACGAGAATTGGGGTAAACAAAAATTTTCGAATAAAATAAGGGCTAAAAGATGTTTTGTTATAAGCTGCATTTCTTATAACTCAAAGGAAACAAGACACAAGACAAATTCGAAGATTCAGCAGGTAAATAAATTCGCGCGCTACTGCTAAAACATTTGCGGAAAACAGGGTATTTCATATAACTTTGCAATTGCGGTTTACAACAGCTGGAGAGCTGTTAGCACACGAGAGCTGATCTGTATTGGTGAGAATGATCTGATGTGATGCACGAGAGCTGAGTGTGGTTTGTGAGCTGGATGTACGCGAGAGCTAAACAGATGAGACCTGAGCTGTTGGGAGCGAGAGCTGGTGGGTATATGCGTGCCGAGCTGTGCGCTGGGCTGAATGCAGTGTTGAGGTCTGAGCTGATCTGATACCATTGTAGCTGCGATCTGTTGAGCATGAGTATATATAACCTCTCGTTGACCAACACTTAGTCATTTTAGACTACACTTCCCTTTATTCTCTCCAGAGAGTTCCCGACAGATATTTCCAAACCCTCATGGGTACAGTTCATCCGACCTTATATTTCCAGATCGTCGAAGTTTGGCTGGTCAATTTTGAGAGAGAGTTCCTCGGTTGGAAACCTCTCTTCAGGGGCAACCAGTACCAGTTTGGATACAAGAGGAGGCGGAACTGAGGAAATCCCCGAGGAGCTACGTGAGCGGTGCGTCATGATTTTCGGCTGAGCTGAGCTTTGTTTCAGGTAACCGAATGTTTTAGAGTTGTTTTCGAGCTTTAGTTGTTCTTAACTTGAGCTGGGTTGAACTATGAGGTTGATTATAGGCTGGTCGATTTTTGAAGCTTCTACAATGAGCTTTTGAGCTTGAGTTGAGCTGATTTTTTAGATGTTGTGCAGATTAGTAACCCCGTGTGGCTTTGCTGTGAGCTGCTGGCCCTGATTTGTTGGCTGAGACCTGAGCATCGCAGTGAGTGCTTTCTGATGTTAGTCGTAAGCCTTGAGTTGAAGTTTTGGTAAGATCTGCACAAGGTTCGGATTGAGCATATATTTACAGATTGGGATAAGCATATGAGCGTAGTGTCTGTAGGGCGAGTGGTCGTAGCCTTGTCGTGTCTATGTTGAGTTGTTGTATCCTTTACTGCTTGAGCTGAGTTGTGCTATGCATGATGTATTTGTGTTTTTTATGTGTTAAGCTAATGTAGCTTTTATGTGTGGGTTGTGCCGCCACACTGTCTGTTTCGAGCATGCTGTTGTGCCTGTGGCTGTTACCTGAGTTACTCAGCCTTATCTCGCACGGTAGGGCCTGAGCTATGCTGTTTTTATACCTGCTTGTGAAATTCTTCTGTTGTTCTCTTGTGTTGTTCAGTTGTAGATTGCCGTGCTGATTTTCATGTGCTTTATTATATGCTGTTGCATGGGTTTGTTGGAATTGGATACATACATATCATCTTGAGCCTTATTCCTTTTGATACCTGAATTTTTTATCCGATGTTGGATAGTGCCAGCATGCTGATTTGAAAATAAAATCAGTTGTGTTGGATGGCTCCCGTACCCTCGAATCCCGCTACGAGATTTTGTCTGCCCTGAGGTTTGTTGGGTAGCTCTCACCCATCAGTAAGCTGAATGGCATCAGTTGGGTTGAGCTTTGAGACATTGTGCTGCTGGTACTGCATGTGGGACACCTGGGTAGCTCCCATACTCTCACATCCGATGTGGCAACTGATTTCCTGATTTGATGATTCACAGTTGAGTCTGTTGTGAACTATTTGACAGCCGATGAGTCTTCATTGTACCCATCATGCATTGCACGACACAAGTTTCATGCTTTATTTTATAGCTGTATGATGTTGCTCTTCGTACTGAGGTTTGACCTCGTTTGTTTTCCCTTGAGGATGCTTTGGCCATGGCCATTGAAGGCTTTTTTAGGTAGATCAGCTGGTCCGAGAGATGAGACAGTTGGTAGAGCCCTAGGCGTTGAGTTCCCAGTTATATATATATATATGTTGTTTCGAGTCATTGCCATAGGACGCCCGCGGTTGTTGCGGATTGATTCGATTGAGTTTGTATGTATATATATATATTCCGTGGTTGATGCTTATACAGTTGAGTTACAGTATTAGAATTGATTCAAAGGCTTTGTTTTGAGTATGAGTCTATTCAGTCAGGCCAAAAAGAAAAGTTTTATCCACTTTTAAGCTTCTGTGTTTTGCGTGCTTATTCTATGTTTATGAGCAACAGTCCTGAAAATTCCGTACAACCAAGACCTCTGACTTAATCCACTCGAAAATGATAACACTTGGAAAGTGCGAATGAGGGTAGTTTGATAGATCACCGGTTCACTATCCATCATATATGCTCAGAACATCTCCATGTTCCCTACCAATGAAACGTGGCACTTTGCATCACAGATGCTAGCCTCAAGATCGGGTGACCTTTATCCTCTTTTGGATGGTCCAATCTACTAGGAAATCGTTTAGAACACATAGTGACTATTATATGTATTTTGTGATATGCTTCAAATCTACTATCACATCTATCATACACTATAGTGCACTCAAGGTCTTTAACCAACAATATTGTAATCATAATATTGAAGCTAATTGCCATAAGATTGCGAATTTTATAAATAGAGATTGTTTTACATAGAGTCAACAAAAGCCTACATGCCACAAGTTGGCTAGTTCGGCACCTACTTTAACACTAAGAAGCTCTCGTATGTCAAGTTATTGATGTTGTGTCGCTTGATCTGGTCGGCTAGGTATCCGTAAAATAGTGACACAAGATCTTAATGGGTAATACTATCTCTGCTGGTTATAGGACTAACGATAGGGTAAATGATAAGACTGATGTCTAATATATATGAGGCAATACTAGTTAGACACGTATCTCTCCGAACTCATGAGTTAGAGCCCCACCATAACATGCATAATAGGTGTATTCTATGCTGCCACATTATAAGGGAATAAACTTATAAATTGGCTAACTGCATAATTTTGGCCTAGTTGTAAGGGCTTGATCCTAAAAAAGTAGATCAATCGATAACAAAGTGTTTTTGAATAAAAAAATCTTTCGATAAATCAACCGGATAAAGAAATTATTCCGGATAAAACAGATCTTCAGGATAAATTAGTTCTTCTCAATAAAGTGATCAATATTTTAGAAAAAAAAAAGTTCTTCCTTGTAAAGCAGATCAATCAGATAAAGTAGATTTTCCGGATAAGAAATCTTCATGATATAATAAAAAGTTTCGTATAAAAATATATTCTGGATACATCAACGTCATAAAGTAGTTCTTCCGCAAAAGTGTATTTAATGAATAAACTAATCTTCTGGATAAATCAACCAGATAAAGCAATTTTTCTGAATAAAATAGATCACTCGGATAAATAAGAGCTTCTAGATAAAACAGATCTTTTGGTAAAATATAGTTTTTCGGATAAAATAGATATTTCTGGATAAAATAAAGTTTCTGGATAAAATAGATCTTCGGATGTCCACCAGATAAAACAGTTCTCTTGGATAAAGTGAATCTTCTGGAGAAATTAGATCAACCGGAAAAAGAAGAGCTTTTGGATAAAACAAATCTTTCGGATAAAATAAACTTTTTAGATAAATAGATCTTTCAGATAAAATAAAATTTTTGGATAAAATAGCGCTTTCGTATAAGTCAACTAGATAAAGCAGTTTTCACGGATAAAACTTTTAGGAAAGAAATTCTTCCACGAAAAAGAGAATGTCGCCGCGTTTCATAGTTGCCTCATAGACAGACACGAACGATATATATATATATATACACACACACGACAGAACAATATATATAACACAACTCCTGGGTAGGAAGTTTCTGGTAACGGGACTCCACTTCGTCCAAGAGATTTAATGACATAGTAGAGATATTATGTATTCTTGATTAATGGGAGTTGTGATATTTAAATATAATACTAACACAATGTCACATTTCCCCGTATACCCTACATCTTACAAAAAAACTCATCTCCTAAACAATGAATAGATCAGATCTTGTGATGAATTACAAGACACTCTTAATCCAAGGGTATGTTTACAGCTTTCTGCATTACATTGCTATACATCTGAAAACCTGTTTAAATAGCTTTCGACTTTCGGAGAATAGTTCAGGTTGTGTTCGCTGCTGCTGGACACTATTTCAAGTCCAAACCTTTCAATTTTGTTTGCCAAAGGCTGCTGGACAGTCAAATGCGCTAATCCTGCCGATTTACTGCTGAGAGCATCAGCCACTACGTTTGCCTTTCCTGGATGATAACTGATAGTGCAATCATAATCTTTAACTAGTTCCAACCATCGCCTCTGCCTCATATTTTCTGGGTAAAGAAGTACTTCAAGCTTTTGTGATCCGTAAAAATCTCACACTTCTCCCCATAGAGATAATGCGTCCATATCTTAATGGCAAAGACAACAGCTGCTAATTCCAAGTCGTGAGTTGGGTAATTCTTCTCATGATCCTTCAGCTGTCTAGATGCGTATGAAATAACTTTGCGATCCTGCATCAACACAGCTCCTAGTCCCAACTTAGACGCATCAGTTTATATCACAAATTTTCCTTCATCAGTTGGCATCGTCAAAACAGGGGCTTCTATCAGCGCTTGCTTCAATCTGTCAAAACTGGCTTGACACTCTTCTGTCCAATGGTATTTTACTTTATTTCTTGTTAGCGTGGTCAGAGGAACAGCAATCTTGGAAAATCCTTGGATAAACCGTCGATAATATCCAGCTAAACCCAAGAAACTTCTTATCTCTGCTACATTCTTTGGTGCTGGCCAGTCGCGAACCGCTTCCACTTTAGCAGAGTCGACTTCTATTCCATCCCTAGAGATTATGTGGCCTAGGAACGATACTTTCTCCATCCAAAAATCACACTTGCCGAATTTAGCAAACAGCTGTTTATCTTTCAAAATCTGGAGCACAATTCTTAAATGTTGAACATGCTCCTGCTGAGTCTTAGAATAGACTAAGATATCGTCGATGAATACTACTACAAACTGGTCTAAATATGGTTGGAAAAATCTATTCATTAGGTCCATAAATGCTGATGGAGCATTTGTAAGTCCAAAGGGCATAACCAAAAATTCATAATGGCCATATCTAGTTCTAAAGGCTATTTTGTAAACATCAGCAGCCTTAATCTTTAACTGATGGTATCGTGACCTCAAGTCGATCTTAGAAAATACTACATACCCTCTTAATTGGTCAAAAATATCTTCTATCCTAGGTAATGGATACTTATTCTTAATTGTCAACTTATTTAACTCTCGATAATCTATACATAATCTCATACTCCCATCCTTTTTCTTTACAAACAGAACAGGGGCTCCCCATGGCGAAGTACTGGGTCGAACAAATCCTTTTTCCAACAGGTCTTGTATCTGTTCTTTCAATTATTTCATCTCTGTTGGAGCTAATCGATATGGTGGTCTAGATACTGGAGCAGCTCCTGGGATTAGATCAATAGAAAACTTCAATTCCCTGTCTGGTGGCAATCCTTGAATATCTTCTGGAAAAACTTCAGGGAATTCGTTTGCTACTCTACTATGGACAGCTGGGGCCTATCAGTAGCAGCTAACGATGATATAGTTGAAGGAATTTTGTTATCATGTTTGGCCAAAAACTGGAATGGCTCGTTTCCTACTGGATTAACAGCTACTACTCGCATTTTAAAGTCAATTACTACCCCAAACTTAGTTAGCCAATCTATTCCCAAAATCAAATCAAACTCCGGCATTGGCAACACAATTAAATCAGCAGTAATCTTATGCCCTTGAAGTTTAAGATCTAAACTTTTAAACAATTCATGCGATACCAAATTTTCCCCATATGGTACTAACACACAATAACCTATCATTACTTGCTCCGATTGGATTGACAATTTCTTAACAAATTCAACAGAAATGAATGAATGCGTAGCTCCTGAATCTAACAAAGCTAGAGAAGGAAATCCAGCTATCGAAATTTCACCTGTAACCACCGTAGACTCTGGAGGAGCTTGATCAGCAGTCATCACATAGGCTATGCTGGTCACCAGTTGCTTAGATTTTGGACAATTCTTCAAAATATGTCCAGACATCCCACACTTGTAGCAGACGTTTTGTCCAAGTCTGCATTGTCCCAAATGAGGCTTTTGACACTTAGGACATAATGGCCTATTACTACCAGCAGGAACGGAGCTTATAGGTTGAATTTGTAGAGGCTTTTGCTCCTGAGG
>KV005090.1:76933-88097 GCA_001598015.1 Dorcoceras hygrometricum
GCATTGTCCCAGGCTTTTGGCACTTAGGACATAATGGCCTATTGCTACCAGCAGGAACGGAGCTTATAGGTTGAATTTGTTTTGTCCAGCATTGTCCCAAATGAGGCTTTTGGCACTTAGGACATAATGGCCTATTGCTACCAGCAGGAACGGAGCTTAGCTTTATGTATGTATATATATATATGTTATTGAAAAATTATTATTTAGGATTTAGAAATTGTTTAATTATATAAATAACAAACGAGTATGAAAATTTGTGATAGTTGGAAGTAATTGAATAGAGAGAAATGTGAATAAATTTGAGTATGAGATAAAAGTGTCGTCAAATCTCAAGGGTGAAAAGAAGAGAATTTATATATATATATGTATGTATATATATATATGTTATTGAAAAATTATTATTTAGGATTTAGAAATTGTTTAATTATATAAATAACAAACGAGTATGAAAATTTGTGATAGTTGGAAGTAATTGAATAGAGAGAAATGTGAATAAATTTGAGTATGAGATAAAAGTGTCGTCAAATCTCAAGGGTGAAAAGAAGAGAATTTTAGTTTTTGTTGTTGTACTTTTGACTTTATAGTTTGTACATAGAGGATTTCATAGGAATAACACGGAGTTTATAGTAAATATGGATATCTGTAAATTTCTATGAAGTTTTAAAAAGTTGAGATTGAATACCACTTGACTTTTTAAAATTACATGAAAATCTTATTTGGATACCACCAAACTTTTATGGAGTTCATAAACGTGTAAATTTAATACCTCTGGATTTTTAAAATCCATCAAAAATCTATGAAAGTAATTAAATGTCATTGATTAAATACACCCCATTTATGTAGATGTAATCATATGGTATAATTTCGAATCCATTTTCAAATATCTTCCAGATCGAATCTCTCATGGAAATTAATTAATTATTTCATCTAGTTTGAGTTTATATTGGGATATTTCAATAAAATTGATGAAACATCCATTTGATTGCTTAGATAAACATATATATGTTGACTGAACTTGAAATATGTATTAGGTTTGCAAGTGTAATGGTAACCACGCTTATTGATTTTGAAATATATAGATGATAGATGTCATTTCAATTCAATTCCCAAATAAATACTTCCATTTAAATGGCAGCTAGACGTTAAGATAAAAATTTTGGTGCTAAAAAAATATTCACCTCGGATATAATTAGTTCATCTCAGTAGTATCTAAGCAGTTTTTGTTAGAACAGATCAGCTGAATTAAGATCAGCTGAGTAGTACACGAACAGAGCATCGCAGTAAACAATAGCAGATTAGTTCAAGAAAAATAAACAAGAGAAGATTAGTCAAGCACAATGTTCAAGAGCATAGCAGATTAGTTCTCAGCTGGAACAACTTGGACAATTCAACACATGTTAGGAAACAGAAAAACATGGCAAAGAGAAAACATCGGCTCAGTATAAGTGAAAGGCCACGATCCAAAATTTTAAATAAATAAACTATGAAGGTGCAGATTGAAATACAAAAATTTATTCCGGAAGTAAATGCAACTTTGTAAAAATTTCAGATCGCTCACTATTTAACAGATCGGCTGATATACATACGTATATAGATGTGCGGAACTTATATATGTATTTCAAAGGGAACAAATTCATCCATATTACAAGGAATAAGCTTGAAGTTATCAGAATCGTTCAAAAACTGTGTCAAACAACATTTCAGATCACAAACTCGAAAACATCTCAGAGCTTAAGAAAGAAGTAGAAAACTGATAAGACCTTGCAAAATGATTTCATTCAGTTTACAACTATATATATATATATGAAATAACTGAAACTGATTCATTACAAAATGAGTTATCTCAGGTCTAAACTGAACAAAAGTAGGTGAGCCGAAACAGCACGGAAACGTATGTCCACGATAAACTCCCCCCATCTGATCCAGCTCGCACCAACCAGCTCTGGCTAAATCTCATCACCTGCACTTAGGAAAACTAGTGAGCCTAGAGGCTCAGCAAGCAAATCTGGAGATAACAAAGGCAGAGAGTATATGCATAAAAATAACTTTAAACTGATAAGCTGAAAATCAATATGCTCGAAAGCTAAACAACTCGAAAGTTGAAAAACTACATACTGGTAAACTCGTAACTGATAAAGCATATATTGAACATGTTAAACATACTTCAAAACATTTAAAGCAATTACTGGTATTAATAAAAGTAAGCATTAATGTAAGCCTCGTGCTCTAGCAGAATAAAACCACATAATAAACGATAGCGGAAGCATTAAAAATAGTGGCTAAAATTTTCGCTTTTGTCCTGACTTAGTAAACATAAGTTAAAATACATTGATATCCAAAATACTGGTTTATAAAACACTGAAAACCCAATAAATTAATAAACAACGATACAACACGGAGTGACTCTCAATCAACAAACAGATGAGTCTGTCGATCCACATAGATACAATACAATATGACAAAAATATCATATGTATCTACTACATATAACTGGGACAATCTATCCACCTCCTGGGCATTACAAGATGGACCAACTCCACGACCCACAGAGAAACCATAATAAACTGAAAACACACAGGCAACAAGACAACCAACTGGAAGATAGTGGCCACAGGATATGTGAGCATATGGGAGCTACCCACTGGTCTCAACACCCGGTACCAGATGCATAAAAATCACTCAACCTGCTGTTGACCAACTCATGAGATGTGGGAGCTGCCCACTCCGCTCATAGTGGATAACAGATCCAAGCAGGGAGATGAGGGACACGGGAGTTACCCGCTCGGCCTCCATAACAAGCATCCTGGTACACACAGATCGAAATAACAAGGCACGGCTAAACAAGATCTGAGCTCATCAAGAATAATGCGTGTATGCAATGAAACAGCTTGCAATAAACAACACAACAGAGCAAGCAACGACAACATAGAAGCATACACAGCAGCACACATAATATCCATGCCAAATCCAATGCTGTAAAACAAGCTCACATCCGTACCTTAGTTCTGAGCTAAAATTACCACAAAAAGCAGTCACGAGCAACCAGATCTGAAACCTGCTAAGCCAAACAACAACGCTAACTCAGGGACGCAAAGGTCAGAGCTACGAACTGGGAGCTACAACCTCAACCAGCTCTGTCCTACCCATCTAGCTCAACAAACAGCTCTAAACAAAGCACAAGGTAGGAACTAACACTTATCCAACAAGATACCTGAACGGCAGAAGCAAATCTGCTCAAATGCTAACAGACTACAGAAGAAAACTTCCTCCGAGATCTTCTTCCAGCTTAACACAAGCCTACGAAAGAGGTATAGAACAAAGCGCCTTTATAACAGGAGTCCAGAGCTACCACTCTTATGTCCGTCGGAGCTGTCTACCGCCGGCAATCGAAGAAGATAAGCTTCGGTGAACAGTAGCTAGGGTATCGCGACAAGATGAATTCACGGAAATATTTCTAAGTGTCGGGAAAGAATATCGCTAGACCAGTCAAAGTCCTCTATATATACAAATCTGATGAACAGTATGTTAGAGTAGATGCCCAACTAGCCAACTTGTGGCGTGTGGGTTTTTATAAACTCTTGTACAAACAGTCTTTATATATGATATTCGCATTTACTTATATGGCATTCTTTACTTTCATTATGTGTGTAATGATTTACAATTGCGTTGAGTAAAGACCTAGAATGCACTAAAGCGTATGTTAGATGTGATAGTGGGTATGACGGCTATCATGAAACACATCTGATAGTCGCTGTATATTCTGAACATGTTCCTAGTCGATTGGGCCGTCAAAATAAGGATAAGGCCGCCCGAGTTCGAGACTAATCTCTGCGATGCGAAGAACCATGTTTCATTGGTAGGGAACATTGTGATGTTCTGAGCATGCAGATAGATAGTGACCTGGTGATCTATCGAACCACCCTCGTTCGGACTTTCCAAGTGGTTACCATTTGTCGAGTGGATAAGTCCGAGGTCTTGGTTGTACTGATTAGTCCTCACGACTCGAAACGTCATTGAGACTCTACATGATAGGCGTCTCACTTTGACCCGTTTGCCGACTCACTTGGGGTCATAGTTATAAACGTTGGAGAATGGATCGCTACTAACTATCTGGGTTGAAACGAGTATACTGAAATGGTTCACATTTAGGGGTAAGAAATCTAGAATAATATATGCAATGGTGCGGAAATGAAGAGAACAACTATATCAATTTGTCAACAATGCATCTCGTAGTGTGATAACGTCTGGTTAAAAACATAACAAATTCTGAAATCTTGTTTTGATATAACTTAAACCAGAATATTCAGTACAATACACCAGTATTCTCAAAAAGAAGCTATGAACTTCGAAACAGAAGAAAACAAAACTCTATTGTCCATGATAAACGCATTCCTTCCATTCTGTTCATCTCCCTCCATCTTCCTGCTATAATTCACCTGCACTCAACAAAAACTAGTGAGCCAAAGGCCCAGCAGGTAAAATCTGTAATAACAAAAGTGAGAATACAATTTCTCAAGAACTGGTACATACTGGAGTCTGAACTTTACGCTTAAGAATAAACAAGCGTAACATAACTTATGAAGTCTAGTAGTAATCGAAAGCATAAGCATGAATCAATTCTGAAAACATTTTCTTTAAACATCTGTTAAGAGCTGTGATCGTAATCACTCTTGTGCTCTTCTTTCATTTTATGGAAAATTATGACAATACTTTGAACATTTGGTCCATTTCGTTTGATCAAACTCCTGATATCAGTCTTAGCACTATGGCTCATGGTTGAAGGGGTATACAGACCCGTCGACCTGTAATCCTAGTCCTTCCTGGTTAAAAGGGCACACGGTTCGTCAGTCGCGCACTCACCCTTTCATTAGGGACCCTTTTCATTCTCATAACTTAAAACATTTCGTAAAACAATATTCTGCTCTATTTCTTTCTTTTAGTTGTGAGCTACTGGTTTTCGTTTGTCTAGTGATGTTCTGGAACTATAAAGAATTTCCTTGTAATGCTTGCGAAGATGAAAACTGAATAATTTAGCTAGTTGAATCTGTCAGATAAGTCGAAAGATTCATTAAACTAATTTAGAATTGAAGGAAGAATCAAATTCTGAGATTTTCGTTATCTAATGAAGAAGACGAAGAATGAACAGTGACCAGCTGGGGTGAACAGTACCAGTCGCAAGACTAATACCAGCTGAGTGAACAGTACTTAGAAATAAGTAAAGCAACTGCTGAAATAATGAAATGAAATACATCTGCTGGTGAACAGTACCAGTCGCAACGAATAGGAATCAGTCGCAAGACAAGAATCCAGTCGCGAGGTCTTTTAAACAATTATAAAGTGAAACAATGTCGTAGCGCATAACTCAGTCGCTACAACCAGTCGCTACAACCAGTCGCTACAACCAGTCGCTACAACCAGTCGCTACAACCAGTCGCTACAACCAGTCGCTACAACCAGTCGCTACAACCAGTCGCTACAACCAGTCGCTACAACCAGTCGCTACAACCAGTCGCTACAACCAGTCGCTACAACCAGTCGCTACAACCAGTCGCTACAACCAGTCGCTACTGCTGATTTATGCATCTGCTGAATTTAAGAAAGCAAAGCATCTGCTGAATATGCATCTGCTGAATTTAAGAAAGCAAAGCATCTGCTGAATATGCATCTGCTGAATTTAAGAAAGCAAAGCATCTGCTGAATATGCATCTGCTGAATTTAAGAAAGCAAAGCATCTGCTGAATATGCATCTGCTGAATTTAAGAAAGCAAAGCATCTGCTGAATATGCATCTGCTGAATTTAAGAAAGCAAAGCATCTGCTGAATATGCATCTGCTGAATTTAAGAAAGCAAAGCATCTGCTGAATATGCATCTGCTGAATTTAAGAAAGCAAAGCATCTGCTGAATATGCATCTGCTGAATTTAAGAAAGCAAAGCATCTGCTGAATATGCATCTGCTGAATTTAAGAAAGCAAAGCATCTGCTGAATATGCATCTGCTGAATTTAGAATATCAATCCATAATAATATAAAGATCGATCATAACATAGACAGAAATATTCAAGAATCGAATTGAAATAGCAATGTAATCCCTCAATCTCCTATCTTTCTAATTGTGGACTTCTAAATGAGCTGGTCGTTACAAACGCGCCCAGAATAATGCGCGATTACCAGATTTCACCACCGAATCTGAATACGATCACCCAGCGCTGACCAACACTCAAATCTGATCATTTCCCCACAGAATACTCCAACAATCAGAGTTGTTTCCAATACTTACACGGACCCGATTACTTCACCAAGCATACCAGCTCTAAGCTGGACCATCCCAGATCTGTTTATGCCAAATCTGGTCTATGCTAAACCCGATTAATTAACTCAATTAATCAAATAAATTTCGGATCTCACATCTCTCCCCCACTGAAAATAAGATTTCATCCTCGAAATCGAACGACAACTCCAGTATGAACCGGAACTCAACAGAATACTCCAAAACTGGATAACCATGCTATGCACAAAACAACCAGTAACCTCTAACACGCAACAGGAGGCTACTAACCAAGAGTTCAAGATAACTGGAACAAACAATAACAAGCAAACTAGCTACTGGAACAAATGCAACATCTACTCAAACAGATGAGGCCATTCGCGCTGCATTTTCTCTTCTAACTCCCACATAGCTTCTTCTCTACCATGTTTGCTCCACTGGACCATCCCCAGGGGAATGGTATTGTTCCTGAGCTGCTTCTCCTTTCTATCCAAGATCTGCAAGGGGTATTCCACATAGCTCAAAGTTTGATCCAGATCAACCTCGTCAGTTCTCAACTCATGAGAAGGATTTGGCTCATACTTCCTCAACATCGACACATGAAACACATTATGCAATGAGGACAGATCTGAAAACAGCAACAAGCAATAAGCCAAAGGGTCAATCTTTTCAACAATCTCATAAGGTCCAACATAACGAGGAGCTAACTTTCCCTTGAGACCAAATCTCATCACACTTCGAAAAGGAGAAACTTTGAGGAAAACCAGATCTGAAACTCTAGAGGCCTACGCCATCTGTTCGCATAGCTCGCTTGGCGATCTTGTGCAGCTTTCATACGCTGTCAAATCAGATCTACTTGATCTCTCATCTTTTTCAACAATCTCATAAGGTCCAACATAACGAGGAGCTAACTTTCCCTTGAGACCAAATCTCATCACACTTCGAAAAGGAAAAACTTTCAGGAAAACCAGATCTGAAACTCTAGAGGCCTACGCCATCTGTTCGCATAGCTCGCTTGGCGATCTTGTGCAGCTTTCATACGCTGTCAAATCAGATCTACTTGATCTCTCATCTCCTGCACAAATTCTGGAGAAGACAACTGCTTCTCCCCCACTTCTTCCCAACATATCGGCGATCTGCATTTCCTACCATATAAAGCTTCAAATGGTGCCATACCAAGCGTGACCTGATAGCTTTTATTGTAAGAAAATTCAACCAAAGACAATGAATCTTGCCAGCTACCACTGAAATCCATCACAACAGCCCTCAACATTTCCTCTATGATCTGGATAGTCCTCTCAGATTGGCCATCGATTTTGGGATGATAAGCAGTACTCATAGCCAATCTGGTACCCAAAGCTGCTTGCAAACTCTTTCAAAACCTGGAAGTAAACATCGGATCACGATCTGAAACAATAGTCACAGGCACACCATGCAAACGCACCACGAAATCTTTATACAATTTTGCCATTTTCTTCAAATAATACATCATATTGTAGGGAATGAAGTGAGCAGACTTCGATAATCTGTGTTGGAACGAGGAAAATGGGTTACAAAATCCATATCTATGTGCTCCCAATTCCATTGGGGAACCTCTAAGCTCTGCAATTAACCACCAGGTCTCATCCTCTCTGCCTTTACTTGCAGACAGTTTAGACAACCATCAACAAAATCAGCAACATCACTCTTCAAACCTGCCCACCAAAAGTGCGACTTCAAGGCATGGTACATCTTCCTTGCACCAGGATGGACACTATGTCTACTGCAGTGCGCTTCTCTCAAGATCTCATCCTTCAAATCAATCAGATTTGGTATTACCAACCTGTCACGAAATCTCAAACAACCATCAGATGAGACAGAATAGTCCTCCAAATATCCAGCTCTAACCTTCAACTTCAGCTCATGGATAGATGGATCTGTTCTTTGAGCTACTTAATATTCGCAACAATATGTGGCTCAACTTTGAAAAAAGACACCCCAACATAATTGTCAGGCCTCGTTCTCAAAACAGAGATAAAACATACAAGCACATGCGGAAACTACTAAAAAGCGGGTAAAATTTTCGCTTTTGGCCTGACGAGTTAAAACAATATAATTTAAAATAGTACGATACTTAAAATAGATCCCAGTTGTAAAAACGACTAAACAACCAAAGGCTACAAGCCATAACAATACAGTATAGCATAAAAACAACAGCAACATGTATCAGACTCCAACAATCTAAATACAACAACAAAGCACAGGGCATCCCCTGGCTAACTCAACTGATACATATAGATATGCTATACGCACTGGGACACACTAACCACCTCCTGGGGCACCACCAGCTGGGTTAAAACCACGACCAGCTGTAAAACCTGGGTTTCCTAAAAACAACACAAACAAGGAAACAAACCAAGCCCCAGAGGGACATGGGGTCAAACCCCAGTACGGAGAGAAACTATAATACAGCAGTAAACAGCAAGAATAAAATACAGATGCTATGCATGAGAAAGGAGACAACAGCTCAACGGAAACTGCAACAGAATATGTGGCCACGTTGAGTGTACGACAGGTGGGTGCTACCCACTCACCCCTACTCGCCCAGCCTTACCAGATGCATCAACACCCAACCTATGAACTATGGTAGCTAGCCACTTGGCGCATAGGGGAAATGAGAGTGCGGAATCGCCGCTCGCCCTCGCATCCTGGTAAGAAACTAAGAAGCAAGAACGAAACAAGGCAATGGCTGCCACAACTGAAATGGAATGTCATGCGTGTATGCAACATTCTGGAACACAAGCATATAAACATATGCAACACAGCAATTAAACACAATAAGCATACACAGTCCTCAACCAGGACAACAACAAGCACGGCAATCCAACACAGAATCGCCGCTCGCCCTCGCATCCTGGTAAGAAACTAAGAAGCAAGAACGAAACAAGGCAATGGCTGCCACAACTGAAATGGAATGTCATGCGTGTATGCAACATTCTGGAACACAAGCATATAAACATATGCAACACAGCAATTTGAAACACAATAAGCATACACAGTCCTCAACCAGGACAACAACCAAGCACGGCAATCCAACACAGCCATCTCGCAATTCATACAAGCCAAGTTCCACGTACACAACCCACTATAAAAGGAGCTTAAAACAAGGCCTAGAACAAGATTCCAACAACTGAATTCGAAAGCTACCTGCGTACACAACACTCCACTCGACGATGAATACGAGGGTTTGAGAAAGAGAGAACAAAGGTCGGGTGAATTTGCTAAGTATGGGATCTGGTGAATACAACGAAACGAACAGTAGCTTAGAGCTTTTTTTCTAGCCAAAGATAGCCTCCAAAATGGGTAAGAGATGAAAGAGCTTCTCAATAGGAGTCCAACGCTACCTCGCACGTCCAAACGATGGCCGGAAACGATGGGAATCACCGGATAAAATCAACGATGAATAGTACCCGAGGGTTTGAGAAAGAGAGAACAAAGGTCGGGTGAATTTGCTAAGTATGGGATCTGGTGAATACAACGAAGCCAAGCCATGCTTCTTATATAGACGCGAGAACACTGGTTATGTATTCCATCGACAGAAACAGATCCCACAAGCCAACGCTCGCTTGCGCTAAACAACGCTCAAACCCCAAAACGACGTCACTCCAATACCACGGTGAAATCTGGAGGCCAAAACGCTAAAAGCTGGAAATAGCGCTAATCGCTCGAAAAGACGCCGCATAGCACCGCGGTGAGGTCTGGACGTTAGAAACAACGCTGGAGAAATCTGAACAGGAAGTGTTGACCCACGTTGACGTCTGTTTTCATAGCTAGCGCTACACACAACAGACCTCTCCTCACGCGAACAGATCTCTCGCTAGCGCTAGACTCAAAACGGCGTCGCACCAACTAATCTAAACGGTGTCGTATCCCACACGATACAAAACACATGGAGACCAGATCTCTACACACTAACGCATCAGATCCCTCCTACTCATAAAACAACCAGACTTCACCAAACGACGGAGTTTTGGAATACAACACATAAAACGCGCGAGCAGACTTCTCAATACGTCTAGCGCTACCAGATCTCTCTAAACGATGACATATCAGGCTCTCTCGCTACAAAACACGCCGCAACGCTAAGCGTCCAGATTTCACAAAATCCGAACAGATTTCTCACGAAACCAGATTTCAACTCGAAAAACCAAAATTCCCAGATTTGTTCTAAATGCGATTTCTGACCCGAAAATAAAACAAAAACCTCCAAACAGATATCTGAACCACCAGAAATCTCTAAAAACCGATTAATTCCACAATTAATCTTAATTAACTTTTCAGGTCTCACATTTCTCCCCCACTAAAAGTATTTCGTCCTCGAAATCGAACAACAATCTGGAATACTACTAAACAGTAAGATACACAACAGAACTCTGCCTAACACACGCCAAGAGTTCAAGATCACTGAGCAAACAATATACAACAACTAGGTAAGAAATACAACTAAAAGCTACAAACTACAGGAAATTTAGCTCAACAGCTACTCAAACAGATGCGGCCACTCGCGCTGCATCTTTGTTCCAGCTCCCAAGTAGCTTATTCCCTTCCATGTTTGCTCCATTGCACCATTACCAACGGAATGGTCTTACTTCTCAACTGTTTCTCTTTTCTGCCAAGGATCTGCAAGGGATATTCTTGATAACTGAACGTCTGATCTAGCTCAACTTCGTCAGTCCTAAGCACATGAGACGGATCTGGCTCATACTTCCTCAACATGGAAACATGGAAGACGTCATGAAGAGAAGACAACTCTGGCGGCAACAACAGCCGATACGCTAAAGGGCCAATCCTCTCAACAATCTCATACGGTCCGACGTAACGAGGGGCTAACTTTCCCTTGTATCCAAAGCGCATCACACT
>KV005091.1:0-10883 GCA_001598015.1 Dorcoceras hygrometricum
TACGGTCCTTTCAACACAAATATCCCGATCAGATCAACGACCATTGGTAAATCGAGAGTCGCTAGAGATCTAATAACCATGCATACATCTTGGAGATCAAATAGTGACATCGCGTGTGTTACTAGATAAACTCATTTACCTAAAACACATCAAGTACTCTGGCCAGAGATTTATCACACTATTATCTCCTCAGATAGTATAGGATATCCACGCACAAAGGCGAGCGATGAATCCTCGACAACGAAGCATCGACTCCTACATGCATCGGGACCTCACCCAATCCCGACACCTGATGACCCCAACTGAGTCGGTAAACGGGTCAAAGTGAGGCGCCTATCATGTAGAGTCTCAATGACGTTTCGAGTACTAAGGGCTAATCTGTACAACCAAGACCTCAGACTTAATCCACTCGATAAATGGTAACCACTTGAAAAGTCCGAACGAGGATAGTTCGATAGATCACCAGGTCACTATCCATCTGCATGCTCAGAACATCACAATGTTCCCTACCAATGAAACGTGGTACTTCGCATTGCAGATGCTAGTCTCAAGCTCGGGCGGCCTTATCCTCATTTTGACGGCCCAATCGACTAGGAACGAGTTTAGAACGCACAGTGACTATTAGATGTGTGTCATGATAGCCATCATATCCACTATCACATCTAACATACACTATGGTGCATTCTAGGTCTTTATCCAACACAATTGTTAACATTATAAAGTAATGAAGATAAACAATGCCATAAAAGAATACGAATTTCATAAATAAAGATCGTTTTACAAAGAGTCAATAAGAACCCACACGCCACAAGTTGGCTAGTTGGGCACCTACTCTAACATCAACTACTTTCCTTTTACCTTTGTCTATTTTACTTTGATCATAGTACTGTATGAATGGACTATCCCGAGCAACCGGAAATTAATTCAACGTATCCTAAGTGAAAGTCGAATGATTGATGTACCGAGCTGATCGGATCTTGCACAGACGATAATTGGTGTTATTAACCACACTGGTCGAGTTTTGTGCCAACGATAGTTTAGAATTAGTTGACCGAGCTGCTCGGGATTAATGCCAACGAGAGTTGGGCTTGTGTGCCGAGCTAGTCGGGCATATGTGCTCAAGAGGGGTTACCACCCGAGGAGGTGCCAATGCGGGATTAGGCTTTAATGCCGAGCTGGTCGGGCTTAATGCCAACGATAGTTGGGCTTAGCGTGCCGAACTGGTCGGGCTTAGTGAACTCACGTAGAAGAGCTACACGAGGAGTGGCCAGTGCGGAACTGGACTTTGGTACCGAGCTGGTCGGACTTATGCGCTTACATAGAAGAGCTACGCGAGGAGTGGCCAGTGCGGAACTGGACATTGGTGCCGAGGTTGGTCGGGCTTATGCACTCACGTAGAAGGGCTACGCGAGGAGTGGCCAGTGCGAAACTGGACTTTGATGCCGAGCTGGTCGGGCTTATGCGCTCACGTAGAAGCGCTACGCGAGGAGTGGCCAGTGCGGAACTAGACTTTGAGAGTCGAGCTGGTCGGGTTTATGTGCTCACGTAGAAGGGCTACGCGAGGAGTGGCAGTGCGGAACTGGACTTTGAGTGCCGAGCTGGTCGGACTTATGTGCTCACGTCAAGGGCTACGCGAGGAGTGGCCAGTGCGGAACTGGACTTTGGTGATGTAGTAAATTCCCGAGCAAATAACATATTCCCGATCAGGTCGAGATAATGGATTCCAGAGCGGAGTAAGATAATGGATTCCTGTGCAGAGCCGATAACATTCCCGAGCATGACGTAACAGATTCTCGAGCAAATAGATATAGTAGATACCACAGCAAACAGACTCCCGAGCAAGTCCCTAGAGGATTCCAATTGCTGAGCTTGTTGGAATAACCACTTCCCGAGCAGAGCATAGAATAATTTCTCAAGCGGAGCAATATAGGATCTCTAAGCAGGATATAGTAAACCCTCGAGCAGGATATAGTAAATTTCCGAGATAACAGAGATAATAGATTCTACAGCCAATAAAGTTAACATATTCCCGAATAGGTCGAGTCTACTTGTGCTAAAGTATAATTTTTCGTAAAGTAATGTATTTACGGAATAAAATAACTACTGACGTGAGTTTAACATGTTTGTAGGCGAACTTCAGGAAGAGAGTATCGTTCTCGAACCGAGATGGGTGTTCCTCGGTATCTCCCACTCTTCTTGATCTCCTCGACCTGTTGGTCGGGCTGCGAACGTGATTCAAGTTGATTAGCCAGTTGTTCCACCGTAGTTGCTATCCGTTGAGCTATCTGGGCTGCGGTGAGACTGGAGTGCTCCGACCCCTGAGATATACTCTCCGTGCTGCTGGTTTCTCCGGTACCCTGAGCTCTAGTCCTCTTGGGTAGTGTCTTGTATTCTTTCTTCTACGTTTCCCACAGACGGCGCTAATTGATGTAGCCAAATTAGCTCAACCGAGAGCTACCACCACGTCGGGAGAACGAGCTCGGTTCGTCGGATACCACGTCGGGCGTCGGGGCGCTGGAAGGTGGAAGGCGCTTCTCCTTACTTGATATCTGCCACCACAAGTCATTGGTCAGAGGGCGCCGGAGGTGTGTCCGGCGAAGCCCCTCCGATGCTTAAGTCAGGCAGTGCACTAGAGAGAAAATATATGCTGGGAGCAAGTGAATGCGAGAATGAATGTCTGTGGAATGAGGGAGCAAACCTGGTATTTATAGAGGGGTTAGGCGGTTGAGATGAACATATCTCGGCGGAGATCTCGGACGGGCGATATCTTCTCCGCGATCTTCGGGGATCTTGTTGCATAAATAAGGAAAGACGTATCGTCCCCGGATTCTCTAAACAAGGAAAGACGTATATGAATGTCTGTGGAATGAGGGAGCAAACCTGGTATTTATAGAGGGGTTAGGCGGTTGAGATGAACATATCTCGGCGGAGATCTCGGACGGGCGATATCTTCTCCGCGATCTTCGGGGATCTTGTTGCATAAATAAGGAAAGACGTATCGTCCCCGGATTCTCTAAACAAGGAAAGACGTATCCATGCAGGATTCGTTCACGTCGAGACATGGTCCTCGAGAAATATCCCCGAACTGGTAGTGAGGCCTCTGGCAACACCTGATCTTGATAGAGCGTCCTCGGGAAACAGCCCGAGCTCAGTAGCGTAGGTCGAGTGTAGCGTATCGCTTGGTCCTCGGGTGGCTCCCGAGCTGCTGGTGTGCGTTGGGGTCTTGGGAGAGCTGTTCGGTTCTCAGGTCCCGATGTGGTAATGGGGGCATCAGATCCCTTCCGTCATATGATGTAAAACTAGTTGGGTTATCTATCATGGTACCCAAAAGCAGCCAAGGTAGCACCTACCCCACCCCCCACACCAACCCCCGAAAAACTGGGTTTAGGATTGTAGTAAAAAACCAGTTATATAATAACAACAATAAACATAGAGCATGCATAAACATATTTATGAAATAAAGTATGGAATGCATGAACTGGCCTCAATAAATACTTGAGAAACATGAGCCAGTAAACTGTACGATAACAACAGGAAACGATGCTCGAGCAATAACACACTGGGGAGCTACATCGTCATTTGTTACAATCCCTCAAACAGAATTGCAATGTTTGTTACAATCCCTCAAACAGAATTGCAACTTTCATTTGAATCATATTCCAAATTCCTTCATTATTATTTATAAAACCCAAAATTTGAATACAGTAAGCATTGTCGTGATTAATCACACAACACAGTTTTGGCATGTTTCAATAGAAAATTCATATCTAATCCATATGTTAACCAAATCAGAGCATTCCAGCCCCAAAACGAAGCTAACTTAATGCTCTATAAGTTTATTTCAGATCATAATCCCAAAATACCAACACACAATTCTCAGTAATTGCATAAACCAGATACAATTTGGCTGCCAAGCTCCACCTGCAGCTTAAGAATGAAATGTTAGAACTATATAGCACTTGAACACGCTAAAATCAACGAAATATACCTGGAAAATGTAAAAGGAAATGGTGCAGAAAATTTGTTCCACCTAGGATTTTGAATAACATGGTTTGAATAACTTTTGTACTCGTGTATTATTTTAGCTCGTATACCCCATTTTACACCATCTATAAATATGATATTCTAAATTGCATATTTTGACCATTATATATAATTTTATTCGGAAAATAATTATTTTTATTTAACAGACTCAACAATTATACTACAATGTAAAATTACTAGATAATTAAATTTTGGGTCTTACAAATTTTTTGAATATAATAATTGAATTTGTAGATTTATTTCATTAATACAAGTAAATTTGTAGAATTAGTCATTGGGTATTATCCGAAGTATACATGTATGGTCCATATACTTTCTAGTAGATCACACATGTGAGAATAAATAATCACATTTAGATATATCTTAGGATATTATCCTAGGAGTATTGTGAAATTTTTCTATTTTGTGTAAGCCCCACTCACTATAAGTGGGTCCCACGATTTGCTCTCTCCCGTCAAATAAGCTCATATATTGTATATGCTGCATATTGATAGAATACACTCACTTATTCAGGAAAATATTTCACTTTTGTCTAGTCCCGCAAATTCCAAAAGAAAATATGGGATCAGAGAGTAGGTTGAGTTGAAGAAATTTATAAAATTATGGTTGTGATTTTGTATTTTAAAACATAATGGCATATTGATAGAATATACTTTATCATGATGAAAAATCAAATAAAAAATAGGCAAATATGTCGTTTAAAAAACATTGTATATCAAAAAGCGAACTGTTAATAAAATTTGGTCACTTTCACGTATTAAAGAATAGACATTCACAAATCACAACCCTCGTTCTTTCTTTCCTTTTTTTTTTCCCAATTACCATTATCCTTAGTTACTAGTTCCTTATTGTGGCTATTTAAATGTTTTTAGAATGAAAGCCGAATCAAATATCATTTTGATATCCAGAGTCCGGAAGTACATTGCACCAATGGCCAATATATTCTCTGACAATCGTTGGAACAGTTGATGGCATGGAACACTAGAAAACATTTTTTGCTAGATTAATAACCATAAGGTCTGATTAAAATTTTCAAGTCAAATGCAGGAAACCAAAGATGGGAACTCTAAGAGGCAACAGGAGTGGACTAAGTGTACCTAAAGCGAAAAGAAGGAAGAACTAGAAGTCATGGAAAGTTCATTCCATCTAAAAGACTCCACCATTGATGGTAACTAAATCCATCACACACTTCAAACCCAGTTTCAGTTACCTAAAAACAAGGTCACAAGGCATAAATGGCTCAAAAGTATGAAACTTTAAATGCCACACAAGAACTGCATAAATCCAAAGATCAATGATATTAAAAATATGAAAGTTGTGTTGAATAATTCTTGCCTAGTCCAGCCAGCAGAGCCAACATGGAATGGCCCTATGCCCTTAACAGAACTCGACCAAACCGGAGTTCTTGCTCACATCCCAACAATATACTTTTACCGGCCTTCAAGAACTTGGCTCACACAAAAAGACACCATCTTTACAACCCTAAAAACCTCTTTAAGCAGAATCTTGGTGCATTTTTACCCATTGGCAGGTCGTTTGCGATGGCTAGACGGGGCTCGCTTAGTGCTTGATTGCAATGGGAAGGGTGTTCAGCTTATAGAAGCGGAGACTGATGCTGACTTAGATATCCTCGGTGATTTCTCTCCATCTCCCCATTTTCATCACCTTATTCATGCAATAAACTACAAAGCCCCTATTGAAGAAATCCCCTTGGTCATAGTGCAGCTAACTAAATTCAAGTGCGGCGGAATTGCTCTATGTTACTCTATATCCCATGCTGCGGTTGATGGGCAAAGTGCCCTTCATTTTATCTCTGAATGGGCAAACATGGCTCGTGGAGATTCATTAGGCGATGCACCTTTTCTTGATAGGAAATTGTTGCGAGCTGGGGATCCTCCAATATCTGAGCAACCATGCTTCGAGCATGAGCAGTTTGATCCTCCTCCACTTCTGATTGGCCAAGCCAGCTGTGAAAATGAGAGGAAAAAGGAAACCACTGTTGCCATGTTGAAGCTGACAAAAGTCCAAGTCGAAATGCTCAAGAATGAAGCTAACAGAACGAGGTCATTCAATGATGGCCAGCGTGTCTTTACACGATATGAGGCCATAGCAGCACAAATATGGAGGTGTGCATGCAGAGCTCGTGGGCACAAATATGAGCAGCCAACCGGATTGGCAATTTGTTTAGACATACGCAATCGAATTCAACCACCATTACCTCAAAAGTACTTTGGCAATGCAATAGTCGATGTGGTTGCAATTGCTTGTTCTGGGGATCTCATAACAAGACCATCAGGCTATGCTGCAAGCAAAATAAGAGAAGCAATAGATAAGGTCTCGAGCGAGTTTGTGCACGACACTCTTGATTACTTGAAAAATCTTAAAGATTTATCAAGATTACAAGATATACATGCCATGAAGACAAATCAAGGACCCTTTTATGGGAATCCAAATCTAGGGATTATAAGCTGGATGTCACTTCCGCTCTATGGCCTTGATTTTGGTTGGGGGAAGGAAATCTTTATGGGCCCCGGAACTCATGATTGTGATGGGGATTCTTTGATCTTACCAGGGCATGATGAGGATGGCTCTATGTTTGTTGCACTGTGCCTGCAAGCTGGTTGTATGGAAGATTTCAAAAAATTCTTCTACGAAGATATTTAAAACTAGGAATTGGCTCGGTGATAGAGAAGTCAAATGACATAAATAACTTGAGTACCATGTTCTCCTGTAACTAACATGTACTTTCTACATATATATCTGCGACTGTGACTTTTAGTTTTGTATATGTTTGATCAATAAGACAAGAAGGTATGCAGTTTCTATTGATAACTTTTAAGTAATGTAGATCTTCAATGCATCAGTTGACAAAATATAACCAAGTTTAGTTTCATTCAATCTTAACATTTGTTATGCTACACTTGTGTAGTTGTAGTCTAATCGAATCACATGATCCCTATAAGTGATCTGCACAATCTAATAACTAACAGTAACCAATACCAAAGCCAAAAATGAATGACTTCGTGCATAGTAGTAGAAGCACAATAAAACAAGTTCATTTATCACAGATGTACAATCCATCCATGTCACAGGATTAAAAGACGTTAAAACACATCACATTCACAAAATGATTCCATTTCGATGGCCATAACAGGAGGTCTAACAAGTGAGAGAGAGTAGTATGTAAAACAAGGTTCTCAATTCAAGAAAGTGATACTGCACTCAGTGGTCTAGGAAAATGCACAAAGTTTTCCATTTGCTTGCACATTTATTTGAGATAAAAGCTGGAGCATAGTTACAGGAACCCAAATTTCCTATATGGTCTCCCAGCATCCTCGTCTTGCATGTGCTGTCATCAGAATTGGAGGTGAATGAGTTCTAGATTAAGTAAACTAAAAGCAGAAACAATTTATAACGAGGTAAAGGCTATATTTAGAAACACGGAGCTCCGCTTCAACATATGGCACAACTTTTAGAGGTCCACCGAGTTTAAGTCTATCATGGACAAAGTATCTCAAGGAATTAAAGCATCTGCATTCCAGGTTTGAGATAGAAAAATAAGTACACAATCAAATGTTTATGCATGTTGTCACGAAAAGGAGCAAAGGTTCTCTAGCAGTTTAGAAAATAGAAGCAACTGCCATAATGATTACTGATTTCACAATGCGATTCATGTTGATTTGTAACTGAGATAATGCGTTCAATGAGAAGTAATATCCCAGGTATGTGACTTACAAAGTAATCATCATGATTCAACAGGTTTTCACTTAAGATATCATGTAACATATCAGAGCAATAAGGCCCATCAACTAAGGGCTATCTGCATTTCTTGCACAGTAATCGTGGTATAGTCCACGATTGTTTCAACTAAGCAATACGGAACTACAATGGTAATGCTAATGGTAATCATGCTCTAAAGTTGAAACAAAAAATTACATTACAATTAAGATCTTATCTTCAACAAATCAATAAAGCTTTTGATAAAGAATATTAGAAGTTGATTAAAAGACAATTATGAACGATTTCCACTTCAAACACTAGTAACTAGGTCAGTTCGACTCAATCCATGCTAACACATTAATCTTTAAGCACCAAGTTAATCTATCGGCATGGTGGGCAACCATTATATTTGGTGTATCCGAGGATTACAATTAGAGTTACCAGACAATATTGAGTTTTAGGACTCAACAACTAAACAAATATCATTTCACGAAAAACAAAATCAACTAATTACTAAATACGAAACGGAACTCCTATTTGCATCAAATTGACAGAAAAACCAAACAAAACAGTAACAATAGACGAGTAAAAGCAATACACCATTCATATGTATTTGAATATAGTTGCCTTTAGTAAAAGTACGAAAAACAGAATAAGATTATGTGTAGGTGATTTATTTCAAAGATACATAAATCAATAGATAGGTCAGCTGATCGCATTTTCAAACTCCCTGCATAAATTTCAAGCAGAAAGAAGAAAACAAGAAGTGCATGACTACATGAGACTAGATTGAGAGAAGAAATAATAAGAAAAGGCAGGAATATTTTTAATTCAAGAGAGTTTTAGTATATAAAATACCTACAATGGTGCAATTTGAGAATAATCGAAAGATGGTGTTCACTAAGTGACGAGAGAATGAAACAGAGGCAAGGTGTATCTGTTTTTTCATTTTCTTTTTGTTTTCTTTTTTGGTTTTTTAACACCACTTTTGTTTCTGATCTCTATGATGTATACAAGTTTTGGACGAGCTACAAGATTGGTGTTAAGTTAGTCATGCAGATAGTACCCTACTCTTTTGGGACTGAACTGGGTCAAGTCAATACTTTTATATAACTAGTAATTGAGGCACATGCAATGCATGTGTCTAACAAAATATAAGGATAAAAACAATGTTATTATAAAATATTTGGTTAATTATAAATATTTTATAAAATTAAAACATGTATAAACGGAGAAATATGTTTTCATCTTCCAAGGGAAAGGGGGGAAAGGTTTTTCCCAAGATAACGTTACGTTGTAATTCAGTTTAAGTGGAAAGAATAATAGGTAATATTACTTTGGTGTCACACTAGACACACCAAAAGTACTTACTATAGGTTGCTCAAACTTAATATAATAGTATAGATAAGTCCGTTTGAACATCTCATATGAAGACTTGTCTCAAATACACCGAATTGTTCGACCTTTGTCAGATCTTATTTCTTTCCAGTACCAACACTAAAAGACGAAAAGAAAACTACAATATTTTTTAACTCCTGGATAAACAGAAATGTAAATAACAACTATCATAAGCTCTTACTTGCTTGTTTGTGTTCCAGTGAACCCTTATTACCTAGAGTCTATCTAGCATAAATTTTGAATGCCACATGGAACTCACCAACATAAAATATGTATCTGTAATATACACAATTTTATAGAGGAAGTTGGGACATATAACATTGCTTGACCTCGAGCCCATCCTCTATTCATGTTCTATGCCTAATCTCTCTCTACAGAACAGATTCAGGAGGTTTACTTCCTTAACGACCTTGGATTTTGGCTAATAAATATGATTTCCTACACTACATCCTTTCTCCGAATTTCGTAATTAACTTTTGAAGATAATACACTATGTGGAGAGTTTAGGAACCACATTTCTTGAATAGCACGTGATTTCTGCTTTGATGGTAAACATCATGGTACATACATTACTTTTTCTATCATAAAATATCAGTATATCAGAATATACATAAAGATTGTAAGTGTTCTCTCTTTTTGTATTCAAGCATTTGACTGATTTTCATGGCTTGAGTATCTTACTCACAGTTTTATATTTCTTTCTTCATCATGGTTATTAATTAGTCGAATTCAGTGATTTTAACCGGATGTATTTCAACCCATCAGTCTCATTTCTCGGGAAAAACCAACAAACCAATTCAAATCACAATGAATTTGCAAAGAGGCTCTCCGCGAACACATAATTAAGGCATGAACAGATAAAATTCGAAAACATAGCAAGAGAAGAAAAGAAAATCTCACGAATTCCCGGACGATGCCCTTGTAGACGAGGACGGGCAGAGCGATGCCGAATATTCCGACAAGCGCAAAATTGCGGCGGGTCCAGCGGAAATTGTGCTCCAGGTTCTCTCTAGCAGTGGACCAATCCTCGATCCACCGGTTCTTGTGAGCTTCCATGCCTCCCCCCATCTTCGATCGAAGCAAGAATTATCGACGTCTGGACTCTACACTTGCTTCCGGTGCTCGAAATCCTTCTCTTCGAATCCTAGAAATTATCAGTGGGGGCAAAAGGACTATATAGTCATTTCATGAAGCCTTGTCTGAACGGACAATAATATCCTTTATCCAATCCGGGTATTCGTTTTTTAAGCTCAAGTGGGTCGGGTTGATGTATTAATCCAGGCCACTAGATTTATGGGTCTCGGCCCAACGATGAGAATAAGCTAGCTAAGCTCTTCCTATGACTGGTCCTATTCTAGTAATCAGGATGGCAATTTTCTGGGCTTTTTTAAAAAATAATGTAGAAAAAAAAACAATTTTAAAAATAATGTAGATTGGGGAGTTTTACAAAAATAACGTAAAACGTTATCCCAAATAGCGGACGCTGCAAAAAAATTGCAGTGTCCTCTCATGACAGCAGAGGACGCTGCTGTCAAAGTTTTTTTTTTCTAAATAATTTTATTTTAATATTTAAAAAAATATATATATACATATATATATAAACCGCGGACGCTGCAAATTGCAGCGTCCGCTCATGAGTGGAGCGGACGCTGCACTCAAAGTTAGTTTGTTTGGTTTTTTTTTTTTTTTCTATTTAATTTTTTTTTAATATTTTTTAAAAA
>KV005091.1:12395-38582 GCA_001598015.1 Dorcoceras hygrometricum
CGCTGCAATTGCAGCGTCCGCCGTTTATATTTTTTTTATTTTTATTTTTAAAAAATATTAAAATAAAATTATTTAAAAAAAAATAACTTTTACAGCAGCGGAGCTGACGCTGCAATTTTTTGCAGCGTCCGCTGTTTGGGATAGCGTTTTACGTTATTTTTGTAAAACTCTCCAATCTACATTATTTTTAAAATTGTTTGTTTTTTCTACATTATTTTTTAAAAAAGCCCCAATTTTCTTTGATCTCTTTGGAAAATCAGATAACCGATATGAATGAAGGAGAGTACATGAGGACTTTTATATTCGACTAAGTAATAGGGTAGTTCGGGGATGGAGGCTCTTCTAACAGCATTACTCACATATGTTTCAATTAATATATATATATATAAAGGTTTCTTGTTTTGAATGATTGTTGTTTCCTTATGATGTTTAATTTGTTACTTTTTATCTTTAATTTTGAATCTCTTTAAGAAATTGATAAATATCTACTTCTTCACTTAAATAATTTTAATTTGCAAAAAATCATTGTAGGTATAAAAGATATCTAGGAAGTATGGATACCCATCTCGCCAAAAGATACAAGGATGAGGATGAAGTTGTAAAGCATATGAAGAATATGGAATCCTACTTATTGTCGTCCATAATTATTAGACGCAATGTCCTCAAATAAAAACAGAGAATCGGTATCTTAGTAGTTGTTTCGGATACATAGTTGCATGTATAAACATAATTTAATGAATTATGTTGCATAATTAAATAATTTAAAAATAAAAATACAATACATATAGTCAGCTATACCTATTGAATTATTATATTTTATACCGTAATTTGTCATTAGTTTGAAATAAAAAGTGGAAGGAGTAATGAAATTTATTAAAAATTCAAAACAGTTACTCTAAGTTTAACTATAATACTATAAGGCTGTGTTTGGTAGGCAGGATTACATAGGATTGATAAGTAATCCACCGTTTGTCTCGTTTTTAACACAATTTCTCCAATCCCTTCGGCCCGTGATAAGACTCAATTCCATCTTTCTATGTGTGATTAGTTGTCCCTTCAAAATAGGTGGTCTAATTAATCCTACATGTATACTTTACCATTTTACCCAAAGGCTCAAGCATGTCTTAATGTAGGCACTAATTCAACTGATATAGGGGAAAATGGCCGCCTTGTTCAGTAGCATAAAAGAACCAATGAACGGTGGTCACGGTGAGTTCATGTTGGCACTGAAATTCGTGGCGATGATGGCCCTCCTCATCTTCTCGTTCGTGTTTTTTTCAATCTCGATCCAAATCATTGGTCAGGTGAATTTCCTCGTAAACTGCCCCGTTGAAGAAGATTCGACGCCGGAGTACTTGACGGAGCTGCTGGAGAGGGGTTTTTCCTTCAACATGGTGGGGAACAGACTCTTCTATGCCGCCGTGCCGCTACTGCTGTGGATCTCCGGTCCCTTGCTGGTTTTCCTATGCTGCTTAGCGGAGGTTATTGTGCTTTATACTTCGGATTTTGTACTTTTGGAAGATAGGAAAGTGCAGGCTCAGGTTTATGGGAATGGCCTGTGCTAACACAACACTGCACATAAATAAACTCATCGTAGATTGATTTCTTCAGTCCACAATTCACAGTTTTTTCAATTTTTTTTTCATGAATGATTCGTCTCATTCGAAAACTGAATAAAAAACTCGTCCTAGTACTAGATACTAAGTTCATACAACCAGTGAAGTCAGTGTCATCAAATAAAAACATTGATTTTTTTTAAAAAAACAATCTTGAGTAACAAAAAGAAATTTTGTATCATCATGTGCATTTATATATAGTATGCATGTTGGGAAATGGATATAGTATTCTTCGAGGGTATTTTGGTAAACTATCCACTTATCAGATTTTAATCATTCTATTTAAAAATGAATCAAACAGAAGTCTATAAATCTCAAATATTAAATATCACACAATTATTTTTAAATGATCATTCAAGTTATCAATCACATCCTACCTACCAAGTGTAGCCTTAATAATATAGGTAAGACATCTCCAATAGTTGAAATTTTAAATGAGATTTTTTCTGTGTCTCAGATTATTATGTGCATAAAAATCTACTACTATCTAAGTATCAGTCGACCTCATAAAACATTATAATATACTGTGACGTGATATTTGTTTTGAATTAGAAATATGTAACGAAATAATTATCGTGGAAAAGAACACCATCGTTAATTGTTAACTATTAACACAAATTTAAATAAATATCGTGGACCATTGGGCCTTGGATTAACGAAAACTAATCTGGCAGCAAAAAAAATTTTAACCTACTTCTTCTATAGTTCTAGGGCATTCCCTGGTAATAAGAGTACGTCAAATATAGAAGTAAAAACTCATGGCGTCGAAAGTGTCCCTGAAGGCGGGGAGAGGGAAATCGGTCAAGAAGTCCGCGGCGGCGGACGAGGATGGATCCACGGTGGCTGTGGCGGCGAGGTTCGTGAAGGAGTGGAGCACGTGGACGATGAAGAAGGCCAAAGTCATTACTCACTATGGATTCATCCCTCTGGTCATCCTCATCGGCATGAACTCCGAGCCTAAGCCTTCTCTCTCTCAGCTCCTCAGCCCTGTCTGAATGAATTTAGCAAAATCTAGTTCGAATTTGCTGTTCTATGCATCCTGCCTATCAGTCGATTTTGCAATTGTGTTTTAGTTAGCGTTTTTGGTATGGTTTCTGTGGGATTTTGCGTGTTTTAATGGATACTGATTGAGGCAATAATCAATATTGATTTTTCTTTTTATGTTTTGTGGATGGGGATAGCATGAGTTTTTAGGTGTATTTTGCTGCAATTTTCAAGTATTAAATTATTCCTGCAACGATGGATTCTTTTGAATCTGCAGTTGTTTTTCACATGATGGATGCCATGTTCGGCTTTCTTTTATAAATTGTATGTGGTTTAATGAACTTATGTTGTTTTATATAATTTGTGTTTGATTTGTTGAAGTAGTGTGACCTAGACATCACTAGTTATTGGCTGATTAACATGTTCTGGACTACCTTTTACTTACAACCACACTGCTTTCCACATCTTCTCCGTGAATGTCTTATAAGTTCTATGAGGTTCTCCTCTAGTTCTTTGGATATGTGTTCATCTTAGACTTGGTTTAGCAATGAGAGGGGTTATAAAAGGACCACCATCGCGCCGTCTTCAGTTATAGGTTTGATAAGAATTGGTAAGTGAAAGCTGCCTGAAATAGGGCATACCATCAGCCATCATGGAGTGTGTCATGGAAGCATTCTTGCCATGAATGCTAGTCTTTCGGTTTGTATCTATTTTGGACGTAGTGTGACCTATGTATGAAATGATATGTTATGTGTTTGACTTGGTTCTTGTGGCATTTGTTAAATGTTTTTCGAAGTCTACAGAAACAAGTTGATTTTCGGTCTGGAGATTTATAATAATTGGTGTGCTTGTGTACTTTACAGAGTTGCAATATGCTATCTAAAATGTTATCATTATAAACACTTCTATCATAGGTTTTACATAATGTTTCAACCTTCTACTATAGCATATGTACAGTATCATACAGAACATGCTTAGTTGATTGGTTCCAGAAAGTGTGGCACCTACTGGTTATTGGGTTGTCCTAGCCGTATGTGATGTGGGCATTATGTTTCTTCTTGATCCAGTAGGTTTGCATACTCTGCATAGCATCGTGGCACATGGATTTTTTTTTCAGGTCTAAATCAATTAATCTACTTTCTTTGTTGGCAATAATGGTGTTATAACTGGAAACAATGAAGGTACTACTTTTAGTCTGACTGCTTGAAACTTTAACCATTGTCTATTACTATTTACTTGCAAGAAGTACCTGTGATGTTTTGCGGTGGAGAGAATTATTTAGTTTTATATTCTTTTGCCTAGTTCCTTTTTTCATTACCTTGCAGATGGCTAGTTTCTTGAACTTTTCAGTCTAACCTAAAGTCTCTGAGACCTAGCATTGTTTCTTTAATTCCTTTTTCCACTGTTCTTTTTACTTTTGAGCTCCCTCATTATTTGTCTTGAAACCTATCCTCCTTCATTTGCTTCTACTATAGCTTCGTGAGCCGCTTTTGATGTTCAAGTTTAATGGATTCTCATGATTGATTATGGTTCTTTTCTCTGAAGTTTATACGAGTAGCATGCCCATGGATTGTTATAAACTGTCTTTGAGTTGAGTGTGTGCTTGTTACATGTGTAGAGGTGAGGACTTTGGATGTGTTGGTATGGGTGCAATGATATAGCCTATTGCTTTTCTTAGCACCTAATCTACAAGCCTTCCGTTTCTTGGACTCATAAAGCTTCTAGAGTAGTAGTTCAGAAGCAAGCTGGATTGTACCCGTTACGAAGAAAATTATTACATCTCCTATTTCCTTTTCATAAGAATCGAAATTGAGATGTTAATGGTAAATTGTTTGTACATGTATCCTCTTTTCAGCTTTCTTGTGAGATCACAATGCTACGTGTCCCTGAATTGGCGGATTCTCTTCTTTTCTTGCTTTACTTTTAGAATTGTGGCCATCGTTTTTATCCCTGAATTCAAAAAATGTCGTTGGTCAAGAACTGGGCTATCATCTCCATTGTTTGCCATTGCTTTCACCCGATGTAATTATAGCGGCAAACCTTATGTAACTATGACCAACAGTATAGCGAGGGCCCGATCTTTGTTCCGCTAGCTCACCCGGTCGAGCATATCCACTACCCTTATTTGTAGATGGTGCCCAGGATTGTCTGTTCTATTTGGAAGATCTACTCCATATGCATGCATCACCGTTGCTGTGGGATATTGCATTCTTGTGGTATGCAGACAGCTAAATGCCTTTCTTTTTCTTTTACCTTTTCAGAAAATAAATAAACTTTATCAACCTTGATGTAGCCAAATTATCTCAGTCGACGAGCTGATACCATCACGTCGGGAGCTCGGGACATCGGACATTGGGGGATGGTAAAACCCTTCCTTCTTGATGCCTACAACCACAGATCACAGGTCAGAGGGCGTCGAAAGTGTGTCCGGCGAAGCCCCTCCGATGCTTAAGTCAGGCAGGACGCGAGAGCAAAAAGAGAGCAGAATAATATATGCTGGAGGTAAAGGATGCTAGAATGTGTGTGTTGAATGATTGAGCGTACCTGGTATTTATAGAGGGGTTATGCGGTGGAGAGAATCATATCTCGGCGAATATTCGCCTACACCGGGTATCTCGGGCGAGATATTCTCCGCGATCCTCGGGATCTTATCGTTAAAAAAGAAAAGACGTATCGTCCCTGTATTCTTTAAATAAGGAAAGACGTATCTGAGCTGGATTTTGGTAGATTTGGCATTGTCCTCGGGAAACACTCCCGATCTGAGCACAAGTCCTCAGATGATATCCCGAGCTTAGCGGTATAGGTCGGGGTCGGGCGCATGCTGCTCGGTTCCTCGGGTTCCGAGCTGATTATGGTGGGCATCAGGAGTATCCCCGTCGCGAGTCCTAGACGAAGGATTGAAGTATGAGTGTATATAGCTGAGGTCGGGACCCGAGCTGAAACCCACGACTCTGAAGAAAACCCTGATCCTCGTGACGTTGTATTACAACCATCGATAAAGAGACACGTGGATGGCCAGATGGAGTTCGACTTTGTGCTTCCCGACGAAGACCACAATCCGAGTGAAGTTATTTTCAGCCCTTGATTAATCTCGATCGGACGGCCAGTATGAACTCTAGCTCGGGGTTCGAGGCGTCGGTTAGGGTTCCCGAGGTGATCTGAATCGTTTGTTGAGATGGAGATCCGACGGAGGTTCCCCGAATTTCCTATAAGTAGGCAGTTTTTTCCATTCATTTCTACATTCAGCCTTTTCTAGTATTGAAACTCTGCCGAAATTTCCACTTGCTCCCGATCTGTTCCTACTATCTCCCGACCTGTCTCTCTCGTAAGTTTTTTCCAGCTCGTTTGCCTCTTATAAAAATGTCTTCCCCCGATAGTAGTGTTGTTAGGAAAGTAGCGGAGTCTATAGACTCTCCCTCGATTACAGGGACTGGGCACAGAAAAGACGAGATCTCGAGCTCAAAAGAGCTTCATAGGGCTAGGTTACTTAGAATCGATCATGATGAGGTGTGGCTGGCCGCCCAAGGATGTACCTGGTACGAGGTTAAGGCCTCTACCCTTAGGGAGTCGGATATCCGTTTGATTAAGGATAAGGCTGAGATATCCGAGCTATATGAGGTAGTAGTCCCCCTGAGTCGAATTCCCGAGCTCACCGTCCCCCTGCCGACTTCCATACTTTCAATATAAATCAGATAGATAGAGGTCTTAGGTTCCCCATTCTTAAGTTTATTTCCCGTCTATGTAGCCATCTCGAGATCAGTCCTAGCCAGCTGACCCCGAACTCCTTTAGCTCTCTGCTTTTCGTAGGTATTTTGCTAAAATTTTTCAGGATTCCTCTCTCGACCTATACCTTGATGCGACTTATCCAGATTAAGAAGTTAGGTCCTGGAAATTTTACATCTCCAATAAGAAAGAGCTAGGGTTTATAGGCGGTAGCCCGAGCTCACACAAAGGGTAGATGAGCCGATACTTTTTTATTAAGTGTATCTTGAGCAAGGAAAATCCGTTGGGCTGCGATATGTCGTGGCGGGATGATGCCCATACTCTATCTCCCCCAACCCCTTAGCACGCACCCGATCTGACCACTTTCCTTGAGTCTATGAGGGAAAAATGTTTCAACGCGCAGGAGTTAATAGAGGAAGACCTCTAATGTCACTTTAGTTTTAGTGGAAAAAAGGTTCAGCTGGTCGGGAATATAGGTATCTCCGTTTGTCTTTACACCGCTTTTACTAATTCTGAGATCTGACCTCTTAACTTGTGTGTTATCTTTGCAGACGACAGGATGTCAAAGGCTGGTATGATGAAATCTCTGAAGGAGAGGAGAGCCGATCCGGAAGGAACCTCCCGCTCTCTCCATCCAAGCAAAGGGAAGAGGAAGGCCTCTTCGGAGGGAGGAGAGAGGCGCAAGAAACGTCGTCCTGAGGAGGAGACCCAAGAGCCTGCTCGGGCAACAATCTCTAAGGGCCCGACCAGCGAATCACGGAGCACGGCGGGAAAGGCTCCCGAGCAAGAGTCCACTGAAGCACCTTACGTGCTTCTGGATACTTCTGCCCTCTCTTTTATGGCCAAACCCTCCGGCTTGGTCTCGCTGGATTTCATCCGCCGCCTGGTCCACGACCAGGATTTTGACTTAGTGAGGAGCGTTCCCGACCTTGCCGCCCTCGAAGCCGCCAACCTTCACTTCATGCAGGTATATGCCAGCTCGGGATCATGTCTATTTATTCCAGCGTCTATTGCTGACTATTATGTCTGTGCAGGCTTTAGTTTGGAGTGGCGAGGTGTCGAACCGTCTCGCCCAAGCGCGGGACGAGGTTGTTACGACCAAGCGTTCCTTGGACGGAGTGCTTGGCCGTCATAACGACCTGATGCAACAACTCGAGGAGATAACATCCAAAAAAGACAAGGAAAAAGAGTCAGTGCTGCTCGAGCTAGAAGCCACTCGAGCTGAAGCCCAATCGTCCAAGGCCCAATTTCTTCATTCTGAGGAGAACAAAGCCCTTCGTGCTGAGGTGGAGAAGTTGAAGGGGAGGCGGAAAACTCTTGGGAGCTCGGGAAGGAGAAATTCCTGCGATCCAAAGAGTTCGATATCTTGTGCTCGAGGAGGTCCTCCGTTTTCTTTGAACAGGGCTTCAACGGATGCCTGGCCCAGTTCAATGGCTATTCTGAAGAAGAACACTCGGCCCCTTCCTCGACGTTGAGCAGGCTTTGGCGGATATGCCTGAGGACGAAGATTCTGAAGAAAGCGGCTCGGGTCAGGAGGATGCTCCTCCAGCTTGATGTTTTTTTTATCTTTCCCTTGTATTTATCTCGAAGATTAATAGAATCAACTATTCACCTTTTACCTATCTACTTTACTTTGAGCATTGTCGTGTATGTTCTTTCAATAACTAAGTGTGAAACAGGTTGACCCGACCAAACTACGATTATGCTAACATATCTTAAAACGCAAGGTAGGTTTTTACCGAGGTAGCTTCGAGTCCTTATAATCAGGTTTCAAGTAAAAGAGCGATATTCGAGGCCAGTTCTCACGTCCTAACGGGTTTATACCTCGGACTAATCGGGTTCGTATGCCAATTAGATTTAGGTGTCGGACTGGTCGGACTTAGTACCAACGAGAGTGGGGCTTGTGTGCTGAGCTGGTCGGACTTCATGCCAACGCGAGTTGGGCTTGTGTGCCGAGTTGGTCGGACTTCGTGCCAACGCGAGTTGGGCTTTGTGCCGAGCTGGTCGGACTTATGTACTCGAATGGAAGAGACACTGGAGGAGGTGCCAGTGCGGGATTGGGCTTAAGTGTCGAGCTGGTCGGGCTTATGTGCTCAAGTGAAATTGTCACCCGAGGAGTTGCCAATGCGGGATTGGGCTTAAGTGCCGAGCTAGTCGGGCTTATGTGCTCAATTGGGGTTGCCACCCGAGGAGTTGTCAATGCGGGATTGAGCTTAAGTGTCGAGCTGGTCGGGCTTATGTGCTCAAGTGAAATTGTCACCCGAGGAGTTGCCAATGCGGGATTGGGCTTAAGTGCCGAGCTAGTCGGGCTTATGTGCTCAATTGGGGTTGCCACCCGAGGAGTTGTCAATGCGGGATTGAGCTTAAGTGTCGAGCTGGTCGGGCTTATGTGAGCCTTCGGATAGCCATGCGTCCAAGCTCTAACCACCTTCTGCTCAATCCGTACTTCTTCCACGTAACACTTCCTCGCCATTTTTCGGTCTCCCAGTACTTCTCCTACTGCCATCCCCACTGGAAACTTTATCTTCTGATGTAAGGTCGAGGCTACGGTCATGAAGGCAGCCATGGCCGGCCTTCCCAGTATAACATTATATGAAGAAGGCGCGTCTATCACAGTGAACTCGATGACATTTGTTTTCCTCAGACTTCCTGACCCTAGTGAAGAGGCATTTGGATGACCCCCACTTGTTGTAATGAATGACCTGTGAATCCGAACAGAGGTTTATGCACTGGCTCCATGCGATACTCATCGAGGTCCATCTGGTCCACGACCCCTTTGAAGAATACATTGACCGAGCTCCCCGAGTCAACAAAAATACGGGCCACTTCGTAGTTTGCAATCATTGCCCGAATAACCAGAGCATCGTTGTGCGCCTCGACCTCGGCCGGCATGTCCTCGGGACCAAACGAGATAGTGGGTCCAGAATGCTTTTTCTCTATTTCCATGGCCTCCATCCGACGACATCCTGCCTTCCTCGCCCGATTAGAGTCCCCGTCAGTAGGTCCTCCTGATATCACTTGAATAATGCCTCGGGGTTGGGGTGATCGCTGTTCCTCTCGAGGAGGGTTCTGGTCTTGATTCCGAGGTGCTCCCTCCCGACCAGAAGCCCTATCATCGCGTCGCCTACCATCTTCTTTCCAAGGTCTCTTCTCCCATCGACGTGATCTGTCTTCAACCAGCACCGCTCGCACATCGAGATTACTCTGGATGATGCGCTCCAACTTCTGATCTAAGAGTCGGCATTCGACGGTGGTATGCCCGTAGTCCCTGTGGAAATCACAAAACTTATCTGACCTGGGATTCCTCGGGGCCCCGTCGCTTTCCCGGGGTCGCTGCACTACTTTTCGTTCGTCACAGATCTCCAAAGATCGAACCTTTGCTCACTTTCAGTGGCGTCCGAGCTGCAAACTGTCCCAGCAGCAGAGGTGGGTTCCTGTCTAGACGGCCTCGGCGTAGCTTTCTCTGTCCGAAGTTCTCGACCCGGGCGAGATGGTTCTTCCAGCTCATTCCTCATCGAGGACTGTATCTCTTCCATGTTAACATACTTTTTAGCCTTAGTGAGAAGCTCGTCAAACGTCTTCGGGGGCTTCTTGACCAGGGATCTGAAGAAATCACCCCCTCGTAGCCCCTGGGTGAAGGCCCGATTATCAGATCTGGCGTAGCGGACATCACCTCAATAATGGTTCTGTTGAAACGTCTGATGTACTCCCGAAGACTCTCCTGCTCCTTCTGCTTTACTGTGAATAAATTCAGCATTATCATAGGCTGCTTCTTGCTACTAGCGAACTGATGGAGGAACGTCTGGCTAAAATCCTGGAAACTTTGATACTCCCGGTGGGCAAGAGGTTGAACCATTGCTGTGCTGATCTGACCAAGGTGGTCAAGGAAACTCTGCACTTGATGCGGTCTGCATACTGATGGAGGAGAGCGGTGTCTCGAACCGGGAAAAATGCTCTTCGAGATCCCCCATCTCGTCATACTCTCCTACGTTCGGGAATTTGAAGTCTTGGGGTAGCTCGGCGCAAGTACCTCGGGAGAGAAGTGTACCTTCCGAGCTGGCGGCGGAGTTGGGCCCGTGCTCCTTTCTTCCCTCAGGCGTGCAATTTCCTCTTGCAGTTTCCTGATCTCCTCGGCTTTGCTGACCAAGCGGAGGGTGTGACTCAGGCCGGTCGGCTAGTATCTGCTCCACAGTGGTTGCTATCAGCTTAAAAGTCTCACAGAAAACATCCCAAGATAGCTCCACTCCAGTCTCCTCTAAGGTACGAGACGCACCTCGCCACCAACGCTCTGCGGCCTTCCTGAACAACAAAGTGACTAATCTCAACCGAAGATCGTTGTCATACTGAGCTCGATCGAAAAGGAGAATGACGTTATGAAGCCATGAATCAGCATCCTCGCTAGACTCGTCGCCATTGAAGATAGGAGGGCTCATCCTCTGAAACCTAGCAATCACGACATCCATCCTCTCTACCGGAGCCGGCGGAGCTACAGCCTCCTCCTCTCCACTACTCTCACGAGTATGACTAGGCGCACTGTACTGATCTTCATTCTGCCCACCTGATTCCTGAAAGAGACCCCTACTACGACCACGACGTCTAGGCGGCATCTAAAACACTCAACAGGATAAGGAAAAACAGAACAAATACAGCAAAGAAGGCATATAACACAAAATATGCAGCACTTAGTCTTAATAGTCAAGCACATGCAATACGCAACACTGTGCCTAGACTCAAGTGTGATAAAAGGAATTGAGCTTATCCCAGTTTAAGCTCTGATACCAAAAATGTCAGGCCTCGTGCTCTCAACAGATAAACACATGCGGAAGCTATCAAAAAGTGGGTAAAATTTTCGCTTTTAGGTCCGACGGTTTAAGCATACAATTTAAAATACAACAATACTTAAAATAAGTTTACCAGTTCAAAACAAACAACAACAAAGCATACATAAATACAACATATATCCAACTCCCCTAAGGGTACAACAACAAAGCACAGGGCATCCCCCTGGCTAACTAATACATATATATATATATGCTATATGCTACTGGGACACACTAGCCACCTCCTGGGGCACCACCAGCTGGGTTAAACCCACGACCAGCTGTAGAACCTAGGTTTCCTGAAAACAACACAACAAGAAACAAACCAAGCCCCGGAGGGACATGGGGTTAAACCCCAGTACGGAGAGCAACTATAAAACAGCAATATACAGCAAGGAATAAATTGTAGATGCTATGCATGAGACACCAAGGAACAAAGGAAAGCTCTACCCACTAGGGAGCTAAGGAACTCAAACATAGCTCCAAGAAACATTGGCAATGTACCGTGGCCACGTGGTGAGTTCACAGTGTGGTAGTGAGCCACTCGCCATGAAACTACACCCAATTACCAGATGCCTCAAACAACTCGACCTGCTGTTGCCTCGCCCATGAACTGTGGTAGTTAACCACTCGGCGCATGGTGGCTACGATCCCAGCAGGGAGATGAGAGTGCGGTATTACCGCTCGCCCTCGCAACCTGGTAGGAAACAAACAAGAACAACGAAACTATGGCAATAAAGCTGGAATGAGATGCAATTATAGGTATGCACATACTGGAAATGACAAGCATATTAACATATGCGAAAGCAGTAACAACATCAGCAAGTACATAACACATAAACCAGCAAGTCCATCTCACAATTCCTCCAAACCGTAGCCTCGCCGTAATATAAGCTCAAATCCGTACCTGCTACTGAGCACAATAACCCTGCTAGAAATCCCGAAGACTCTGGTAAAAGCCTGCTAAACAACAAGCGTAAAACTCAGGGATCTAACAGAAGATCACGGCTGGGAGCTACGCTCAACCAACACCGTTTCCTACTACCACAACTCCGCAAGAAGCTTAAAACAAAGCTAGAAACAAGATCTCAACACGAGGAATGAAGTTCTACCTGTTACTACAAAATTCACGAACTGGCAGCAACTTCTCGTTCCTCAACTAGCCAATTACAGCTTCTAAAACTGGTACGAAAAGGAAGAGCTTCACGAGAGGAGTCCAACACTACCTCAATTGTCCAAAACAACGGCCGGAAACGACGGAAATCTACCGGAGAAGCTCACGGTGAACAGTAACGAGGGTTAAGAAAACAGAGACGAAAGGCTGGAAAATATTTCTAAGTATGGAAACTGGTAATCCACAACGAAGACCAAGTCTTTAAATATAAAATCTCGCCTCTGCTGAAATCTTCAAAACAACCCACCGACAAAATCAGCAGATGCAACGAAATCTTAAAGCAGCAGGAACAACAATTCAGCAGGCACATCTCTTCAAAACGAACCTGCTGCTTCCAGCAGCAACAATAGCGGAGGGTGTGACTCAGGTCGGTCGGCTAGTATCTGCTCCACAGTGGTTGCTATCAGTTGAGCTATTTGTTCCGCAGTGAGGCTCGGGTTTTTCGACCCCAGGGACAGACTTTGCGTGTGGCTGGTTTCTCCAGTACCCTGAGCTCTAGTCCTCTTTGGTGGCATCTTGTTTTCTTCTTCTACGTCTTTCCACGACGGCGCCAATTGATGTAGCCAAATTATCTCAGCTGACGAGCTGATACCACCACGTTGAGAGCTCGGGACGTCGGGCACTGGGGGATGGTAAAACCCTTCCTTTTTTATGCCTACAACCACAGATCACAGGTCAGAAGGCGTCGAAAGTGTGTCCGACGAAGCCCCTCCGATGCTTAAGTCAGGCAGGATGCGAGAGCAAAAGGAGAGCAGAATAACATATGCTGGAGGTAAAGGATGCTAGATTGTGTGTTGAATGAATGAGCGTACCTGGTATTTATAGAGGGGCTAAGCGGTGGAGAGAAGCATATCTCGGCGAATATTCGCCTACACCGGGTATCTCGGACGAGATATTTTCCGCGATCCTCGAGATCTTATCGTTTAAACAAGGAAAGACGTATCGTCCCTGGATTCTTTAAATAAGGAAATACATATCTGGGTTGGATTCTGATAGATTTGGCATTGTCCTCGGGAAACACTCCCGATCTGAGCACAAGTCCTCGGATGATATCCCGAGCTTAGTGGTATAGGTCGAGGTCGGGGTCAGGCGCATGCTACTCGGTTCCTCGGGTTCCGGGCTGATTATGGGGGCATCAAATCTATTTGGGAATTTAAAATGATTTTTGTTGAGACCAATTTGCTATTAAGTTATAATGTATATTAGAGTAACTTACATATGCGTTGCGTGTTTTACAATTTTTTTTAATGAAATTGATTTTAAATTAGTAGAGGTTTATATCATCATTGCAAAATTAATGAGGGGTTATGAATGTATCTTGAAATGATAAATTTTATTAGGGATCAATCCATATTTGTAAATTTATGTTGAGACAATTTGTAATTTGAAGTAATACAATGTAAAAGAAAAAGGAAAAGAAACTGAAAATCAGAATAAATCTGGTTTGACATAAAACCTTTTTTGGTTTTTCTTTTTTTTTGTTAGAGTTAAATGAGATTTTTGTTTTTGTGGTGTTGATGTAGAGGAATGAGCACCATAAAAAAGTGGTTATTAGGGTTTTCCTACTATGGATGTCCTGGGTATTAGTATGTTGTATACCTTGTTAGTTGAAATACTTTTTTTATTTAGTAAAGTCAAAAAAGAACAAAAAAGGGGTAACTTGGAAATAATTCCTATAAATTAATCTTAAATGAGTGTTCGGTCCCCTGTATCAGATTAGATCTGTTCCGATACCCTGATACAGATTATTTTGCAATTAGTCCCCATACCTAAACAGTTACGCCCAATAACCTTAATATAAATTCAAAACTCGAAAATGACCTTACATTTTTTAAAAAGTTTAAAACTAATTATCATACATTCGATATTAGTTGTGCTCTGGATTTTCTGGGATTTTTTGGTTTTTATTTGATTGGATTCACGGTATCATAGAATGGAGCTTTTGTTGATTTTTTTCAATCCTAGTTGGTTTTCCTCCATTATTTGGTTCTATAGCGCTTTGTTTTCCTCACAAAGAAATCACTATATTCACGATTTGGTGTATCGCGATTTGGATTATCTGTTTGGTAAATCTCGAACTGATAATTTGAGGGATCACATGATTTAGAGTATCTTTTTAGTAAAACTCAAATAGGTTGAACTGATAATTTGGTTTCTCTCTATCGAATTTTGAGACTACTACTGGAATCATATGTAATCTATGACATTATTTTTTTCATGGAAAATATTATAATATGTTAGAACTAAGCGTTTATCACTATGTAAAAATTATAACTATTACCGAATGTGAAACTTTATTTTCTTATACCATGAAAGCGCAGAGTGGTATTGTCTCATATTTTTTAAATATCAGTCTTACTTTTCCATATCCCTATCAGAGATAGTATTAACCGTTAAGATTTGACATCACACTTTTACGATTACCTAGTAAACCAGATCAAACGTGCAACGTCAGTAACTTGACGTACAAGAGCTTCCTAGATGGTCATCAATCCCGGTACTATTCTCACTTATACACGCTTAACCCAACAATCATCCCAAGAAGAATAGAAAAATATGTTTCTCGGTAGACTCAAACACTTGACCTAATTTAAACCAATTGTTAGGATCAAACGGTACCATTATATCAAAGACTACAGCTTTATCCAAGGTACAACTTTATTTTCTTATATTATGGCAGTGTAGAGTGCACCTATTGTGTACGTTAGGATTGAGCTTGTTAGGATCGAAAACAGATCATGGCAGAGAGGGTAAAAGCTCTGATACCACTTGAGACAAATTTTAAGGATAAAAAACAGATCAGATCGCATACATGCTGGGGACATCACGGAATAGGACAATTCGCATTTTAAAAGCATTTTTAAACGAAACAGCACGCACTATCAGTAGTGATCTGAAATCAGTTTAGAGCTGCAATAGCTCCTGTTCTTGAAAGGTTTTGAGCACCGAGTAGGAGGAAAATATTGACATACCCCTATAAACTGAAACTTAAAACCGATTTAAACATGATGCAGAAAGAAATAAATCAGTACGCATGAGGTGTGTTTATGGAAGTTTGAAGCATCACCTTCTATGTCTCCCCTTCTTCCAAACTGGAACGTTATACTATAAGACTTTGATTTATACAACAGATTGTACAAATCCACCTCATATGAGACTTACCCACTGTCCAAACTGAGACTAGCATTCTGTTGTAGTTGTTTAACGTCTCTCTACGAAACTACAGACACTAAGTTTAACGTTTTCATGCCAAGATAGTTTTTGAAAGTATTTGAATTTTTATTCACTCAACTAATATGATACGCTCATCTCTTATATATTGTGAATGAATATTTGTGTGTGAGGATTAATCTTTTTCAGCTCAGCTCTCACATATCACCTTACAAACTGTAGCCTTCTTCATGATATTCAAGCATTAGGACGACGTCTGCTGGTGGTGCATAACTTGATATTTCGCTCTCATCCGATCTGGAACTCTGTGAAAAAACACGCAACTGGTCTTTTATCGACGACCACTTCGTTCGACTCTCCTTCAGTTCAGCTTGTCTATATGGCCTCTGTACTAATGTGAACGTTAAACATAATTTTCTAGCCGAACGCTTTTGTAATGTTTTGGTATTGTGTGCTTGTCGTCCTTTCATCTTAAAAGAGTAGGTGATGCTATTTATTATCTTTGTCTGCTCTTAACTGACATTTGCTGTATACGGGAAATCAGTGTGAATATCTTCTTTTTAGTTTTGAATAAATTTGTTCAAAAAAGATTTATCCATCTGGGATGGTAGCCTGTGCTTGATCTAATCTGAACTTCGTTCTGATCTGTTCTGCTCAATAAGCTCTTCTCTTCTAATATGGACTGAACTGATGCGAAGCTCCAACTGATCTGCATATAGAACTATACTGCTCTTTGTTTACTGACTGCTCTTCGTATCTGTTCGTCTGTTCTTATCTGAGTTATTGTCAGTCTTTCTGATATGAATTGAACTGATTTGCTTCTACTGCTTTGAACCCCTCTATTATGTTATGTACTGATACACTCTACTATGCTCTGAACTAATCTCTAATCTGAACTGATCTGAGTTACTCTGATCTGATTCCCTCTGCTCTACTATGTTCAACCGATATGCTCTGTGCTTCTAAACCTGAATAACTCTATTATATTATGTGTTAAAGTAGGTGCCCAACTAGCCAACTTGTGGCGTGTGGGTTCTTGTTGACTCTATGTAAAACGATCTTTATTTATGAAATTCGTATTCTTTTATGGCATCTCTTTATCGCCATTATTTTATAATGTTAGCAATTGTGTTGGATAAAGACCTGGAATGCACCATAGTGTATGTTAGATGTGATAGTGGATATGATGGCTATCATGAAACACATCTAATAGTCACTGTGTATTCTAAACTCGTTCCTAGTCGATTGAGCCGTCAAAATGAGGATAAGACCGTCCGAGTTTGAGACTAGCATCTGCGATGTGAAGTACCACGTTTCATTGATAGGGAACATTGTGATGTTCTGAGCATGCAGAGGGATAGTGACCTGGTGATCTATCGAACTATCCTCGTTCGGACTTTCCAAGTGGTTATCATTTGTCGAGTGGATTAAGTCTGAGGTCTTGGTTGTACAGATTAGCCCTTATTACTCGAAACGTCATTGAGACTCCACATGATAGGTGCCTCACTTTGACCCGTTTACCGACTCAGTTGGGGTCATCAGGTGGCGGGGTTGGGTGAGGTCCCGATGCATGTAGGAGTCGATGCTTCGTTGTCGAGGATTCACCGCTCGCCATTGTGCGTGGATATCCTATGCTATCTGAGGAGATAATAGTGTGACAAATCTCTGGCCAGAGTACTAGATGTGCTTTAGGTATATGGGTTTACCTAGTAACACATGCGATGTCACTATTTGATCTCCAAGATGTATGCATGATTGTTGGATCTCTAGCGACTCTCGATTTATCAATGGTCGTTGATCTGATCGGGATATTTGTGTTGAAAGGACCTTACTGTACGCTAACCATGACCGACTGGTTCTTGCAGGCACTATCAGTGATACCTAGGGGATCATGGGGCGATGTTGCTAGACGCTTTACCATGATCCGATGGGTTTGTCCGAAAATGTGGTTTCGGAGTCACAAATGTTGTGAGCCCACGACTAGCTGTATCCCTGAACCATTGAGGGTCACACAAGTACTGGTTTCTCAATTCCCGTACGAAAATTAAGCTCAATTTGTTGAGTTTAGTAGGAGGAAGGATGAAAGTGCGACTTCCTAAAATCAAATAGGGTCAAAATGCAATTTCCCTAAGTTTGGACTAGTTTGACTATCCTTAAAGCTTACAGGGGCCAAACTGCTATTTTGGATTAGGTGGTCCGAAAAATTATTTCCATATCATAATGCTCAATTTTGTAAACTGTGTAGATCGATCCGATCTGATCGTCGATCGGGATTTTATGATGGAGCCACAGTTATGGACTTGAAACCAATGTTCACCCTGGGCCTAGGCCCGACCCAAGCCCATTAAGCTGGTTCAAGCCCATGGAAAATCTATAAATAGAGCCCTGTGTATTCATTTGAAACGTACCAAAATCTCTTCAGCTTATATTTTTATTTCCTCTCCTCTCCTCCCACGCCCGCCGCCGTCGCCGCCCGCCGCCGCCTCCGTTGGAAATCTCGTTACGACCGTTCCGGCGAGGAGAATCCGTCCGTGAAATCTTCGTCGAGTTTTCTAGTGCAGACCGGCGAAGGAATTGGGATTCCGGTCGTGGACCGGATTAGGAGGCCAAAACCGCCAACCGCTGAAGTGCCGATTTTCCGTCGCCGTCGTCGCCTGCTGCCTGTAGCCGTCGCCGTCGCCTGCCGCCGTCGGAAATCTCGTTCCGACCGTTCCGGCGAGGAGACTCCTTCCGTGAAATCTTCGTCGAGTTTTCTAGTGCAGACCGGCGAAGGAATTGGGATTCCGATCGTGGATCGGATTAGGATGCCAAAACCGCCAACTGTTGAGGTGCCGATTTCCTCGTGAAATTGGTCGGAGCCAGGCGCCTAGACGCCAGCAAGGTACCATTCTAAACATCCTATGTATGTTTATGAATTGTTTTACAGGTGTATGACCGTTCCCGGGCTCCAAAATTTTAATTCTTCCGCTGCGCCATGGGAGCGGGATCCGGATCCGCCGCTGCGCCAACATTATGCTCTGAGCTGATCTTATCTGAATCGCTTCTCTGAATTGATCTTATTTCTGCTATGTTCTGTTCTGATCAATTATGTTCTTCATCTTATCTGAATTGATCTCTAAACAGTTCATCTCAGAACTGAGCTGCTCTGATATGATGTGCTTTGTGCTGAGTCTGAATTGATACTGATCTTATTGACTCTGAACTGATATGCTTTTCTTCTCAACTGAGCTCAGTTTTTCTGTTTATACTATAGAGTTCTTCAGTTGATCTATTCAACTCTGTTCTGATCTGTTTCAGCTTAACCTGCATGCTCAAGTATACAGTTAGAAACAAAATAAAAAGTTTTGTATTCATCAAAATTAAGATCTGATCTGTTTCCAGATCCAATAGGGCTGTTAGGCCCATAAGTCCGAGGAAGCGCGTGTCTAACTGATTTTGTTCTCTCATACCCCTAAAGATCATCTTACCCTTTCCTCAACTACTGACCTTATCCCCAGGGAGATAATATTACATGTTAAGATTGACACACGTTTAACCCAACATAGTATAATATTTGTATATAGTATTAGAGTAAATTCTATGAGCAATTCATGTAATTTTGTGGTGCCCAAATTTAGGGTATCGGTTCTTATTTTATTGAATGTCGGAAATGTGTTCAAGCCTAGAGTAAAATCTACCAATTGTGATTTTGAAATCGCACTACAAGTGAAACACAAATAACGACGTTTTTAAGAAGCTGTTAGAAAATTTAGCGATGGTAAATAATTTTTGACACACCTTTTATTTAGCGATGATTTATCCAAACACCATCGTTAGTATTGGCGACTGTTTTTAAATACCATTGCTTAGCGATGGTTTTCTTAAATCCGTTGCTAAATCACCAGGATAAACCTACCGACGGAAATTGTTGCATGACAAATACCGACCGAATATAACTCCAAACAGTTAAATCTCCGGGATAAGCATTGTGACGAAATTTGAACAAATTATGTCGCAAACACCGATATAATTTAAAATTTGTTATGTGACGATCTATTAAACCATCACAATTTTTGCGACGGAATGTTAAATTCCATCGCTGTAATTAACAATTGTGATAGTCATACAAAATCCGCTAATTCAAATAATAGAAACGACCACAGCTCCCATTTCCATCATGTCTCGATAATTCATTTCTTTCATCTCAACCATTTCATTTATATTCCACATATTTGTTCTTGCCCCTCGCCACTAAGTCCCACTGCTGCTGTTCCATTGCCGCTGTTGTTGCCGGTACAATGGTCTGATTAAATATGTTTTAGTTTTTATAATGATCTATTTGTAGGTAATTGTTGTTAATGATAAATATTTTCAGGCTTGGTGTTCCAAACACAACTAAAACAAGCAAAAACACGAAAGCATAAAAAGCGGGTAAAAGTTTTTTCTTTTCGGCCTGACTTAGTTACAACATACAAAGTAGAATGATACTCAAAATAAAGACTTTAAATCAAAAGCCGACAACCTCAACAGATAACATATATACATGCATACAACTCAATCAAGTCAATACACGAACAACTACACAAGGCATCCTCTGGCAATGACTCGATATAGCATATATATGTATATATATATGTGTGTGTGTGTGTGTGTGTATAACTGGAAACTCACGACTGGGACTGCACCAGCTGTCACACCTCACAGACCATCTGACTACATGAAAAAGGCCTGCAATGGCCAACACACGGCCAAAGCAGCCCCAAAGGAAAACAAACGAGGTCAAACCTCAGTACGAAGGATAAATCATCAACAGCTATCAAATAAGGCATGAAGCATGTGTTGTGCAATGCATGAGGGGTACCAAGGCTCATCATCAACAAGCACAACGACTCAGCTGGCAACAACATCTCAAGAAGGACTCCCAGGCACGATGTCTCAGCTGGTCAATCAAACAACAATGGTGGCCACTACACGTATGAAGGGTGAGGGCATTACCCCATCATCTCACATGCAGTACCCGTAATCCATTTCAGCCTCAACCCTATTGATGCCTTTCAGCTCTCTGAGGGAAGGGAAATCACCCACTCCACCTCATGGCGACACCAATCTGTTGGCGCCCGGCCTCGGATCCGGATCGCGCTACCGAGGTGTAGCGAAAGTTTCAAAATTTTGTGCTCGGGTCGCTAATACAAGAATAGTTCTGGAAATATAAACAATTTAAAACACAAACTTAAACAACAGGTGTTTAGATTGTTATCTGTCTGGCGACTAGGCGTCTGGCTCCGATTATTTCTCCAATGGAAATAGCACTTCTTTGGTTTCTCGTAATCCGGTCCACGATCGGTTTTACAATTCCTTCGTTGGAGTGCACTAGAACCCCAACGAAGATGTCGGAGCAGAATCTCCTTGCCGGGACGATCGCAGCGAAGTGCGACGGCGCGGCGACGGAGGCGGCGGCGGGAGGAGGGATAGGAGGAGAGGGAGAGTTTGCTGAATAGATTTTTGGTGTGTTTCAAATGAATATCCCATGATCCTTATTTATAGATTTTCTTATTTATACATTTTTCATGGGCTTAAACCAGGTTAATGGGCTTGGTTCGGGCCCAGGCCCAGGTGAACATTGGTTTCAAGTCCATCGTTGTGGCTTCATCATAATCCCGATCGACGATCAGATCGAACCGATCTACACATTTTACAAAACTTAACAATATGATGTGAAAACAATTTTTCAGACCACTTAATCCAAAATAGCAGTTAGGCCCCTATAAACTTTAAGGATAGTCATACTAGTCCAATCTTAAGGAAATCTCATTTCCACTCCCAGTTAATTTTAGGAAGTCACACTTTCATCATTCCTCCTACTATACTCAAAAAATTGAGCTCAATTTCCTTGTCTACACGGGAATTGGTAAACCAGTCTACTGTGTGACCTCAATGGTTCAGGGATACAGCTAGACGTGGGCTCACAACTCATGGTGAATCAGAAAACACATTTTTTGATCTACCCATCGGACCATGATAAAGCGCCTAGCAACATCGTCCCATGATCCCCTAGGTATCACTGATAGTGCCAACAAGAACCAGTCGGTCATGGTTAACGTATAGTACGGTCCTTTCATCTCATATATCCCGATCGAATCAACGACCATTGGTAAATAAAGAGTCGTTAGAGATTCTATGGCCATGCATACATCTTGGAGATCAGAATAGCGACATCGCGATTGCTACCAGGTAAACTCATTTATACTGAAGCACAAGAGTACTCTGGCCAGATATTTGTCACACTATTATCTCCTCAGATAGCATAGGATATCCATGCACTAGGGCGAGCGATGAATACTCGACAACAAAGCATCGACTCCCACATGCTTCGTGACCTTACCCAATCTCGACACCTGTTGACCCTCACGGAGTCGGCAAACGAGTCAAAGTGAGGTGACTAATCATGTGGAGTCTCAATGATGTTTCGAGTAGTAAGGACTAATCCATACACCCAAGACCTCGAACTCTCCACTCGACAAATGGTAACCACTTGGAGAATCCGAACGAGGATAGTTCGATAGTTCACCAGGTAAACCATCCATCTTCATGCTTAGAACATCACAATGTTCCCTACCAATGAAACGTGGTACTTCACATTGCAGATGCTAGTCTCAAATCGGGCGGCCTTATCCTCGTATGACGGCCCAATCGACTAGGAACAAGTTCAGAATACACAGTGACTATTAGACGTGTTTCATGATAGCAATCATATCCACTATCACATCTAACATACACTATAGTGTATTCTAGGTCTTTATCCAACACAATTGTTAATATTATAAAAACAACGATGATAAAGAATTCCATATAAAATGTGAATTTCATATAAAAAGATTGTTTTACACAAAGAGTCATCAAAAGCCCACACGTCACAAGTTCGCTAGTTGGGAACCTACTCTAATAATCTCCACTTGCCCTAAATCCAACTACTCATAATGCGTAGTCCCATTGCTTCGTGATGTTGTTCAAACAACGGACCTGGCAAGAGCTTTGTAAGTGGATCAGCAATGTTGTCTACAGAGGTGAGTCTCTCAACTGCTATGTCACCTCTCGCCACAATATCCCGGATTATGTGGTATTTCCTCAGGATGTGTTTGGATCTTTGGTGAGATCTAGGCTCCTTTGCTTGCACAACGGCACCCGTGTTGTCACAGTACACCGGGATCGGACCAACTCCTTCAGGAATTACGCCCAACTCTTGGACGAAATTTCTCATCCAAACCGCCTCTTTAGCAGCAGCTGATGCTATGATGTACTCAGCCTCAGTGGTTGAATCCGCGATGGTGTCTTTCTTGGAACTCTTCCAAGAGACAGCACCACCATTGAGCATGAATACAAATCCAGAGGTAGACTTCGAATCATCCACGCTCATCCAAACCGCCTCTTTAGCAGCAGCTGATGCTATGATGTACTCAGCCTCAGTGGTTGAATCCGCGATGGTGTCATTCTTGGAACTCTTCCAAGAGACAGCACCATTATTTAGCATGAATACAAATCCAGAGATTGACTTCGAGTCATCCACATCGCATTGGAAGCTAGAATTAGTGTAGCCTTCCAATTTGGGGGTTTGAATGAAATCCTTCGATTTTTATTTTTGGAAACCTTAAAACTGTTTTTACAAGCCTCGCTTAACTCAGATCTGAGTGACCAGATCTGAGGCTCTCAGTCCAAATCTGTTTTCTCGGTTAACAAATATTGTGCGGAAAGAAACCGATTAAACAGTGGGGGGGGGGTTTGAAATGAAATCCTTCGATTTTTATTTTTGGAAACCTTTAAAACTGTTTTTTACAAGACTCGCTTAACTCAGATCTGAGTGACCAGATCTGAGGCTCTCAGTCCAAATCTGTTTTCTCGGTTAACAAATATTGTGCGGAAAGAAACCGATTAAACAGTGAACAGTTAATAATAAATACGATGCAAGTAAGTAAAAGATAGAGTCGAGAATTTGTTTCTGGAAGTTCGGATCTTAAACCTACGTCTCCCCTTCTTCCTTTTCAGGAACATTCCACTAAAAGATTTGATGTGTACAACTTCTGTAGACACCCGATCACTTGAGCCTCGCCCACAGTGAACTCCTAGAAACTCCAAATACAAGGCAGAACACACTGCTGTTTACAATCAAATGATTTTTCGAACTGCTACAAGAAGCACGTTCGTTACAGACTCTAATCTGATTTTACAATGAACACGATACAATAGAGTTCTTTAAATTTTCTGGTTTCTTTACAATGAAATTTGTTTACAAATGTAAGTCCGAAGATATCTCGAAGGTATTTTCTGTGTACCAACTTCAAAGATTGTTCTTCGAGATAATAAGATCTGGGATGAAATAATTTCAAGATGTTGAAAGTTCTCGACAGAAAGTGAGAGATTTTTCAAAACCACCGAGAGACTGAGAGAGCGAGAGTTTCAACGAGAGCTTTTCCATTTGAAATCTTCAGCTATTTATACATCTCCATCCTCAACGGTCATAAATGAGCCAGTAGACACAAACCTTGTTCGCATATCTTCATCGTATCAACGCATTAAATGCTCCATTAATGCTATGGAAAGGTCTGTCTAAAGTTGTCACAGCTTATTTGACTTTAATACCCAAAATAGGTAAACATAGAATAGACCAACTCTGCGTCCTACAAGTATTCTCCAAATAGCTCTAAACTGAGTCTCTTTCATCCACTTTGTCTAACAGACTTTATACTATTGAATCTCGATCGTTGATTCCTCTGGAATGTATAGCTGTTAAAATCTGGAGCTCAAATCTGTTTCGGCACTGAGACCTGAAATTTTCTCTATAAAAGCTTATCTTCCCCCTTTAGCTTCAACAAACTGTAGAACTGTCATATCTAATTTCTCTCCTTTACGAGTCTTACGCCTTTTCTTTAACCAAATCTTCTGATCTGAAACCCCCTTTATGTCTTTAACTATACCAAATTCAAATCTGAAATCCCTGTTCTGCTTTAATCAATAGAAACTTCGAATCTGAAATAACTGACCCGATTACTCAAATAATCCGAATACCCATATCTGATATATCTGATCCAAAATCTTCAACCCGAATAACTGAGATCTGAAATCCTGTTAAATACGCTTCCCTCTTCTCTGATATGATATACTCATCTTGATAGCATGACGTCCAGATCTGAAATTCTTACTTCCCCTGAAAGCTCGATTTACTTAAGATCCAGATCTTAGTCTTAAGTTCAGTTCTTAGTCTAGTTTTCGTTATCACCAAAACTTTTAAATTTTATCTTACAATTTCCCCCTTTTTGGTGATGACAAAACTTAGCATCCTTCGACTTAAAAGAGACAAAAAATAAATTTCTCCAAGTCTGCTATATATATATGATCAAAACTTGCTAAGTACAAAAGATTTGTACAAAGAACTGAAAAACTAAAAAACTGCTCAGCTTCCTCGAAGCCAGTATCGAAATCCTCTAGAGCTAGTACTTCCTCCTCCTCTGTATCCACTTCCTTTTTTCCTTGGAGGTTCACTACTGCTGCCTCTTCCTCTTGCACTATCTCCAGATCCAGGTCTGCTACGATTGTCAGGAGGCTGCAGATCACTGTTAGAGTAGATGCCCAACTAGCCAACTTGTGGCGTGTGGGTTTTATAGACTCTTGTACAAACAGTCTTTATATATGATATTCGCATTTTCTTATATGGCGTTCTTTACTTTCATTATGTGTGTAATGATTTACAATTGCGTTGAGTAAAGATCTAGAATGCACTAAAGCGTATGTTAGATGTGATAGTGGGTATGACGGCTATCATGAAACACATCTAATAGTCGCTGCGTATTCTGAACATGTTCCTAGTCGATTGGGCCGTCAAAATGAGGATAAGGCCGCATGAGTTCGAGACTAGTATCTGCGATGCGAAGTACCATGTTTCATTGGTAGGGAACATTGTGATGTTCTGAGCATGCAGATAGATAGTGACCTGGTGATCTATCGAACTACCCTCGTTCGGACTTTCCAAGTGGTTACCATTTGTCGAGTGGATAAGTCCGAGGTCTTGGTTGTACTGATTAGTCCTCACGACTCGAAATGTCATTGAGACTCTACATGATAGGCGTCTCACTTTGACCCGTTTGCCGACTCACTTGGGGTCATAAGGCGTTGGGATTGGGTGAGACCCCGATGCATGTAGGAGTCGATGCGTCGTTGTCGAGGATTCACCGCTCGCAGACATGCGTGGATATCCTATGCTATCTGAGGAGATAATAGTGTATAAATCTCTGGCCAGAGTACTAGAAGTGTTTTAGTTAAATGTGTTTACCTAGTTACACTCGCGATGTCACTATTCGATCTCCAAGATGTATGCATAGCTATCGGATCTATAGCGACTCTCGATTTACCAATGGTCGTTGATCTGATCGGGATATATGGATTGAAAGGACCGTACTGTACGCTAACCACGACCGACTGGTTCTTGCAGGCACTATCAGTGATATGTAGGGGATCATGGGGCGATGTTGCTAGACGCTTTACCATGATCCGTTGGGCAGGTCCGGAATTGTGATTCCGGAGCCACAATGTTTGTGGGCCCACGGCTAGCTGTATCCCTGAATCATTGAGGGTCACACAAGTACTAGATCCGAGATTCCCGCATGGATACTCAGCTCAATGTGTTGAGCATGAGAAGAGGATTTCGGGAAGTGCGACTTCCTAAAAGTCA
>KV005092.1:19371-48927 GCA_001598015.1 Dorcoceras hygrometricum
TGCCGCCAAATCTTCAAGGCAAACACTATCGCAGCCAACTCCAAATCATGAACCGGGTACCTTGTCTCATGAGGCTTCAACTGTCAAGACGCATACGCAATCACGTACCCGTTCTGCATCAAAACACACCTTAATCCACTCAGAGAAGCATCGGAGCACACAACAAATCCTCCGGAGCCAGACGGTAGGGCCAAGACAGGAGCAGTAGTCAACTTCTCCTTCAGCGCCTGAAAACTATACTCGCACTCATCAGTCCATACAAATCTCTTATCTTTCTGAGTCAACTGCGTCATAGGCCTGGATATCGAAGAAAACTTCTCAATAAATCGCCTATAGTAGCCGGCCAACCCCAAGAAACTACGGATCTCTGAAACGTTTCGAGGTCTCTCCCAGTTAAGCACCGCTTCGACCTTGCTCGGATCTACAGAAATCCCTTGTGCCGAAATCACATGACCCAAGAAGATAATCCTATCAAGCCAAAATTCGCACTTGCTGAATTTGGCATAGAGCTGTGAGTCTCTCAATCTCTGTAATACTAGTCTCAGGTGCTCCTTGTGCTCTCTCTTGCTCCTCGAGTACACCAAGATGTCATCTATGAAGACGATTACGAACCGATCTATATACTCGCTGAAGACGCGATTCATCAAATCCATGAAGACAGCGGGGGCATTCGTCAATCCAAACGGCATGACAAGAAACTCAAAATGCCCATATCGAGTCCGGAAGGCTGTCTTTGCCATATCAGCGTCTCTAATTCGCAACTGGTGATAACCAGAGCGCAAATCAATCTTCGAGTAAACAACTGATCCCTGCAACTGGTCAAACAAGTCATCAATCCTCGGTAGAGGATACTTGTTCTTCATCGTGGCCTTATTCAAGTGTCTGAAGTCCACACACATCCTCATAGTGCCATCTTTCTTTTTCACAAATAGAATCGGAGCTCCCCAAGGCGACATGCTCGGTCTGATGAAGCCTTTTTCTAAGAGATCAACTCAACTGTTCCTTCAGCTCTTTCAACTCTACGGGTGCCAACCGGTAAGGAGCTCTAGAAATCGGGGCGGTACCGGGCACCAACTCAATACTAAAGTCGATCTCGCGGCGAGGAGGGAATCCAGGAATCTTATCTGGAAACACGTCGGGAAACTCTCGAACGACGGGGATGTCGCGCAACTCTAATTGCTGCTCCTGGGAACTATCAAGTGCATAGATCATGAATCCTGCATTACCTAGCGATAGCAGGCTAAACATCTCCATAGCGGACACTAGGGGAATCTTCGACCTCGAATCCGTGCCGTAGAAATCCCATCTCTCACCCGTATCAGGGCGAAATATCACCACACCATGGAAACAATCGACGGTAGCCTTATAGCTAGATAATACGTCCATTCCGAAAATACAGTCGAAATCTCTAATCCCACACACAATCAAATTGGTCACCAAAACATGCTCATCAAACCTAATCAGGCAATCTACCACTACCTCTCGGGACCACAGATCCACACCAGCAGGAGTAGACACAGAAACAACATCACACAGTGGGGAAGAACTCAACCCACGCTCAAACACAAACATCTCAGATATGAAAGAGTGTGATGCACCAGTGTCAAACAAAACTCTCGCAGGATAATCATAAATAGAGCATGTACCTCTAATCACCATGCCCGGCGTCTCCTCAGCCTGGTCCAACGACAAGGCGTTCGCCTGTGCCTGCTGGGGAATTTGAAACGGGGGTCGGGAAGGTCCTCCAAAACGTGACGGCTCACGAGGCTGAAAACCAGATCGCTGGAACTGAGCAAAAGGTTGCTGTCACTGAGAAGAACCACTAGCGGAACCCTGCTGCGACTGACCAGTAGACCGCCCTCCAATCGAAGGACACGCTCTAGCGAAGTGTCCCGGCTGACCACAAAGATGGCAGAGTCCTCGGACTCCTCGACACTGCGAAGTCTCATGCCTCCCTCCGCACTGACTACAGAATCCTCCTCCAGAACCACTACCAGAACCGCTGCCAGAACCAGAGCTCACGGAACCAGAAGAACTCGAATGGCCCTTCTTCTTGAATTGCTTCCCTCTAGGTCTAAACTGCTGGCGACTCGACTGCTGTGACCACTGAGGAGACTGATACGACTGCGACACCGCCTGAGCTGGCTGAGAAGCACGTGCGGTCGTCTGATGCACTGGAGCCTCGGGATCCATCAAACTCTCCTCGATATCCACTGCATTGTTCACAGCTTCCATAAAAGTCGCCGGGGACCCAGACAGCACCATCCGATAAAGGTCAGGTCTCAAGCCCTTCAAGAACTTGTTCCTCTTCGTTCGCTCTTGGTTCTCCACAGCTGGCATGTATACTAGAAGCACAGAAAACCGCCTCGCATACTCGGCCACATGCATATCACCCTGCTTCAGATTATCAAACTCGCGCTCCCGGCTAGCGAAGTAGGACTCTGGAGTGTATTCGCGTCGAAAAGCCTCGCAGAAAACATCCCAAGAGAGCACCGTCCCACTATCTCGAAGCATCCTAGAGGTACTCCTCCACCAGCGCTGCGCATCATCTCGCAGCTGCAGCACTGCCAACTTCAGTCTCTTTTCCGGAGCGTACTCCAGGGTATCAAATAATTCCTCCATCTGAACAAGCCACGCCTCAGCCCTAGCACCACCCTCAGTACCGGCCAACGTCGGTGGGTTCGTCCGCTGGAATCGGGCTAAGACCAACTCCATTACACCTATCTGCCTAGTGACGTCCTCAACCTGAGCGTCATCATCACTACCTGCTCTAGATTCCTCCACGGAACGTCTAGTCCTCCTACCTCATCCTCGTCTCGGCGGCATCTAAACAAGCCTAGAGGTAAGATCTCACAGCAGATAGAACAACAAGACAGATAATAGATCACATAAGTCACAGAGGAAATCAAAATCAAATCAAAACTCTGTGCCTAGACTCGAGTGTGATCAAAAGAAATCGAGCTTATCCCAGTTTAAGCTCTGATACCAAAAATGTCAGGCCCCGTGCTAATTAATAACAATTAACACAATAAAAGCGCATAAACACGGAAGCTTAAAATCAGGGCTTAAAAATTTTTCGAAATACAATGGTCCTGAACTTCAAATCATACATTCAAAATATTCAATATTCAAATATGAGTTGACTCAAACTCAAATGCAACAAGTAACAACAAAATATCAAATCAAATACAGATCCCCAATACATGATAACACGGGGCATCCCCCGGTTCAATACATATCACATATAGACTGGGACTCAAGGACGTGGGGATCGACGAGCTGAACTTCCACTCGGCCCAGCTTGGTTACCTGAAGCTCCTGCAAATGGGCAATGCAGACCCAAACAAGACAAAAGCAGGAAAACAAGTACGAGGTCAAGCCTCAGTACGAAGAGCTATCGAAGCAGATAAACATGCAACATGCTATAAGTCAATGCTATGAATGCATGAGGCTGTCAAAGGAAATCAGTCAACTAGGCCGGTGCAACAACCGGCAATCATATCCTGTCGCCTCTATACCACGGTCTATCAACCGGGAAATCATCGGTCCGTGATCATCGGGGCCCGTCAGCCCATCACAGCTCGGCGGTAGACACTCGTATCCGGTAGTCACCGCTCCGACGATAGCGTTGGACTTTTCGGGCACGACCCAACAGTCGGCCAGTCACAACGTGGCACCCAATCATGTTATCAAATCAAATCTGTAAATCAGGCTCAAGATGTATGCATGAATGCCATTCAATATCCATGCTAGATGCATACAATTTATAATACGTGAAGCAAAACATAACTCAATCAATTCCATAATTTAAATTCACGTAAGCCACATAACCGCAATTCATAACATCGAAAGGTAGACATGTTCACGCTCAAACTGCTAAGGGCTGCTCAAATCGTACCTTTCCTCTTCAATTTACCTAACAGATTCCTCCTGGCTCAAATCACGCAGCAGGAAACTTCCTGGAAGCTGAAATCTGTTACAACATAGCTAATATCTTAGCTCAATTCAGCTACACAATCACGCTAATCCTACGGCCAGAAGCATACTTCAATCCTATACTTCTACGCAGGCATTAACTAATGCATGAGGCTGTCAAAGGAAATCAGTCAACTAGGCCGGTGCAACAACCGGCAATCATATCCTGTCGCCTCTATACCACGGTCTATCAACCGGGAAATCATCGGTCCGTGATCATCGGGGCCCGTCAGCCCATCACAGCTCGGCGGTAGACACTCGTATCCGGTAGTCACCGCTCCGACGATAGCGTTGGACTTTTCGGGCACGACCCAACAGTCGGCCAGTCACAACGTGGCACCCAATCATGTTATCAAATCGAATCTGTAAATCAGGCTCAAGATGTATGCATGAATGCCATTAAATATCCATGCTAGATGCATACGATTTATAATACGTGAAGCAAAACATAACTCAATCAATTCCATCATATAAATTCACGTAAGCCACATAACAGCAGTTCACAACATCGAAGCATAGACATGTTCACGCTCAAGCTGCTAAGGGCTGCTCAAATCGTACCTTAATTCCTCAACAAACTACCTTAAAAAGACACGGCAATCACACTGCCTAAGGAAGCAGATTCTCCTGGATTTGCAATTCACGGCAGAAGGCTTCCTAGAAGCTGAAATATGGAATCATACACAAGAGATTCAAGAAATGGCTAACACAATTCTACCTCCAACTTCCTACTAAAAACTCACGGCAAACCTTCAACACTCACGGCTGGAAAGACCAAAATTTGAATCAACGTTCCAATCCCACCATACACTTATCGGAAGGCTAAAATCACGCTAGAAACAATATTCAAAGATCAAAGAATCGGAAGCTACCTTCACAACCCAAATCACTGTCAAAATCAGTAGCTTCGTGAATCTGCCTCAGCTCACTTCAGGCTTCAAAAGTGGTATGGAAAGAAAGATATTTTCGAGAGGTTTCCAACGCTACCAAGAACTCGAAAAACGGAGGTCGGAATCAACGGGAAATGGCGATAGAAAGTGACGGTGAACAGTAGCTATTTCGAGGGTTTCGAGTTTAAGGATAAGAAATATCGGGTCTGGAATGCTCTAAGTGTAAATCAACACTTGTATTTATATCCTCTACTCAAAAAGCTACAAGGAAAGCCAAACACCGACAAAAACAGAGTCCTACAACTCAACGTTACAGCCTTCACACAAACTAGCAGATCTCATCAAACGACAACGTTTTACCTATTTCTCGAGACAAAAACGCGCTGTTACACAGGGGACCAGATCTCTATCACAATTCGAACAATTCAACTTCAATTTCGACCAGATTTCACCCGCAAAATACAAACTTAAAATCTGGACAATTCCAAATAGAGATCTGAATATTTCCCAAATCAGATTTCATCAAAATTCGAAATTCCGGAAATCTAAATTCTTAATTCTCGTGACTAATCTAACTCAATTCCGATTAATCACTAATTAGAAATCTTAATCCTCACACCTGATATATGCAGTAGATGTGATGAAGACTAGCCTGAAACTGGTTGATATACCAGTTGTTTGTGAATTTGCTGATGTCTTTCCTGAGGAGATTCCAGGATTGCCTCCACTTTGAGAGGTAGATTTCAGTATCGAATTAATTCCAGGTACACAACCGATATCGATATCGTATGGCACCAATAGAATTGAAAGAGTTGAAAGAACAGCTTGAAGATCTTCTTGCCAAGGGATACATTAGACCCAGTGTTTCTCCTTGGTGCGCACCAGTACTGTTTGTACGAAAGAAAGATGGGTCGATGAGGTTATGTATTGACTACCGGCAACTAAATAAAGCAACGCTAAAGAATCGATATCCTTTACCCTGGATAGATGATTTATTTGATCAGTTGCAGGGTTCGTCAGTATATTCGAAAATTGATTTGCGATCAGGCTACCATCAATTGAGAGTACGAGATGAGGATATATCTAAAACTACTTTTCGAACGAGGTATGGTCATTATGAGTTCATTGTTATGCCTTTTGGATTGACCAATGCCCCAGCAGTATTTATGAGTTTGATGAATAGATTATTTCAGAATTACCTTGATGATTTTGTGATCATTTATCGATGATATTCTGATTTATTCGAAGAATCTGTGTGATCACGCTAATCATCTCAGACTTGTGTTGAGAACTCCACGAGATGAGAAATTGTATGCCAAGTTGTCGAAATGTGAGTTTTGGTTGTAGAAAGTAGTATTCCTTGGACATATTATTTCAGGTGATGGTATTTCTGTTGATCCGAGCAAGATAGAAGCAGTGAATAATTGGCCTAGACCGACATCTGTACCCGAAATTTGAAGTTTTATGGGCTTGGAAGGTTATTACCGTCGATTTATTCGGGATTTCTTGAGTATTTCGAAGCCTATTACTCAACTGACACAGAAGAATGCACCCTTCATTTGTTCTGAAGCTTGTGAAGCTAGTTTTCTTAAGTTGAAAAAGAGGTTGACAACAGCACCAGTTTTGACAATTCCTTCGGGTACTGGTGGTTTTGTTGTTTATTGTGATGCTTCTCACCAAGGATTGGGATGTATTCTAATGCAGCGAGGACATGTTATTGCGTATGCCTTGAGACATTTGAAGCCACATGAGATCCGATATCCAATTCATGATCTGGAATTAGCAGCCATTGTGTTTGCATTAAAGATATGGAGACATTATCTTTATGGTGAGAAATTTGAAATCTTTTTGGATCATAAAAGTTTGAAATATCTGTTCTCGCAGTCATAATTGAATATGAGACAACGAAGGTGGCTGGATTTATTGAAAGTCTTTGATTGCGAAATCAAATTATCCAGGGAAATCCAATGCAGCAGCCGATGCCCTTAGTAGAAAGGTATGTGCTTTGTCCTTGACTACTGTGGGTGTATCTAGTTTAATAGAGGATTGCTGTACGTCTGGATATCTATTTGAGATGGACATGAAACCCCTAAGGGTTTATGCTATCAGTGCTGAACCTGAATTATTGATTCGAATTAAAGAAGCACAAAAGAGGGATCTGAGTATCCAGAAGTCGATTGAAATGGTTAGATCTGGACATAAATATGAGTATCGGGTAAGTACTGATGAGATTTTGTATGTGAATAACAGACTTGTTGTGCCAGATGTAACAGAGTTGAAGCAACAGATATTGAACGAAGCGCATAGAAGTAGATTCAGTGTACATCCTGGAGGTAGAAAAATGTACAACGATTTGAGAAAGCAATACTGGTGGAAGCAAATGAAGTCTGATGTGACTGATTTTGTTTCAAAATGTTTGAATTGCCAATAGGTGAAGGCTGAGAGAAAGAAACCTGCTGGTTTATTACAAAGTCTGTCAGTTCCTGAATGGAAATGGGATCATATTTCCATGGACTTTGTGACGAAGTTGCCCAGATCATCCCGAGGATGTGATGCTATTTGGATAATTATCGATAGGTTAATGAAATCTTCTTGCTTTATTCCTTATCGAATGACCTATCGACATGATCAAATGGCGGATCTCTATATTCGAGAAGTAGTAAGACTTCACGGTATACCAAAATCAATTGTATCGGATCGAGATCCGAGATTTACTTCACACTTTTGGAGTAGCTTGCAACAAGCTCTAGGTACGAAATTATATTTAAGCACTGCATGGAAAGATTCATTACCGCTTGTGGAATTTTCGTATAACAACAGTTATCAGGCGAGTATTGAGATGGCTCCGTTTGAGGCACTGTATGGAAGAAAATGTCTTTCACCGTTGTATTGGGATGATGTGTCAGAGGTACCTGAATTGGGACCAGATATGATCAGAGAAATGATTGAAAAGGTGAAACTAATTCAGCAGAAAATGAGAACAACTCAACATAGACAGACTAGATATGCTAATTTCAGACGTCGACCATTGTGCTTTGAAACAGGGGACAAATTATTCTTGAAAATTTCTCCTTTCAGGGGTACAGTCCGATTTGGGAAACGAGGGAAGTTGTCTCCACGATTTATTGGTCCTTATGAAATTCTCGAGAAGATAGGCAATCTGGCTTATCGACTCGCATTACCTCCATCTCTTTCGGGTATACATGATGTCTTTCATTTATCTATGCTAAGGAAATATCTGCCTGGTGCATCTCATGTTATTTCTGCTGATGAAACTGAACTGGATGAATCTCTCAGTTACTTTGAACAATTCAGCAGAAAATGAGAACAACTCAACATAGACAGACTAGATATGCTAATTTCAGACGTCGACCATTGTGCTTTGAAACAGGGGACAAATTATTCTTGAAAATTTCTCCTTTCAGGGGTACAGTCCGATTTGGGAAACGAGGGAAGTTGTCTCCACGATTTATTGGTCCTTATGAAATTCTCGAGAAGATAGGCAATCTGGCTTATCGACTCGCATTACCTCCATCTCTTTCGGGTATACATGATGTCTTTCATTTATCTATGCTAAGGAAATATCTGCCTGGTGCATCTCATGTTATTTCTGCTGATGAAACTGAACTGGATGAATCTCTCAGTTACTTTGAACAACCAATTCAGATACTGGATCGAAAAGAAAAGCAACTCCGAACGAAGATTATTCCATTGGTGAAGATTCAATGGAATCGACATGGAGTTAAAGAAGCTACGTGGAAAGTTGAAGATGACATGAGACAACGATTTCCCTATCTATTCCAATAAAGTGAGTTCTCATCGAGTTTCTGCTATTTCAATATTCTTATATGTACAGAATGTATAGACAGACTGCTGGTGAGTTCGAGGACGAACTCATGTGTTAGAGGGGGAGAAATGTAATGCCCGGGATTATAGACTTGATGATTTCAAATTTTCAGATTGTAGCTTTTGGATGTAGTGGTGTTGATCAGTAGTTGCGTTAAACCAGTCGTTGTGTGGATCAGTTGTTGCGTTAAAACAGCTGTTGGTGAGAGGAGCTTGCGACTGGGTAATCAGTAGTTGCATTGTATCTGCTTGCGACTGGGTAACCAGCTGTTGGTTGAGGAACAGTCGCTGGTGAGAAGCGACGTCGTTTTATTGAGTTGTAACACAGCGTTTTGAGTGTTGGATTGGTACCAGTCGTGAGGGATTTGTTGCATTGTTTGATCCAGCTGCTGGGTTAGGAGATCAGCTGCCAACAGAGAGTATGACGTATTCATTACGATGTCGTTTAAATTATTTCGCTGACCAGTCGCTGATGGTGAGGTGATGTCGTTTTGATAAGTTGAAACGCAGCGTGTTGATTGTAACGCTGGTGACAGCTACTGGCAGCAATGGTGACGTATCCCATACGTCATCGTTGGGTGATTTAGTGAAACCAGCTGTTGGCAGAAAATATGACGCGATTCTTTACGTCATCTGAATTGTTTCGCATTTCAGCAGTTGATCAAGTTGAAAGAATCTGTCATCAGTTGTTGGCGGGCAGTGGCGTCGTTTTAATTAGTTGACGCGATGTCGTTTTGAGGCGCGAAGAGAAATACGTCTGATGGTTGCTGCTGATTCTATCGAAAGGAAAAGCTGGTATCTGTTGAGAATAAACATTGGTTTCTGTCGTAAGACACTTACTGTAGCAACTTCTATTTTTGTTTAGAACAGTAACTGGTATCTGGTTAGCGATATGTATGAATACAAGAAGATGTTCAAACGGTGTGTGCTTATCTTATTTTGGTCGATAAATACTCAGCATGACACGTGGAATTTATAGAGATTGCATGGGGAACTCTGCAGATAACAGAGATCTTCTTCTATAAATTAGATTGAATTCAAAATCCTGGTAACGATTGCTACAGACACCAGACTTCAACTCTGTGAATTCTCTGGGATTCTGGTGATAAGAAGTTAGAAGTAGTAATTGAAGCAGTTCCCAAAACAGAGATAAACAAAGGTATAATTTGACATGAGAGTCAGGGAGTAGAGTACTCGAGAATGATATTTCTTGAGTTATCCCGACAAACCACATACTTGATTATTGTTCTTGATTTAGAAATTGAGATTATCTGTGTGTGTCGATCCATCTCAGGTAGTGGATCTTTTAATTCGATATGAATATGAGGATACGAAGAGAAAATGAATTGATTCTAATGCCAAGGTCTGAGGTGACCTTATTTTCGAAGTCAGAGTGATTTCGTTAGATGGATATCCATGTCAAGATCGTATACGAATCTTGATGGCGTTGATGTGAAATGGATTCAATTCTTAGTTGAAACAAAGAGAGATGTTCAGTTATGTTGAGTTAATATTTTTGTTATGAACTTCTTTATGTTATTACATGAACCTGTCTATTATACTGAGATTGTTTCTCACCGGAGTTTATCCGGCTGTTGTTTTGTTTTGTATGTGTGCATAACAACACGAGGAAAGAATTGAGTTGCTGGGACAGGGGTAGCAAGAACCTAGAAGAAGGGCGACAAACGAAAAGACTAGGAACCTGCTGTTAGTTTAGTTTCTGGACAAATAATAGATAGTATTTGATGTATCTGGTTTTGTATTTTATGAACAGATTTTGTACCAGTGAATATAAGGTGTATTAATCTTTGTACCGTTTTAATTTCATTATGAATGAATAGCTTTTGGTGACCCACTAGCTGTTGTCAGCTTTCGTGGATAGCTGCTGACAGCAACCTTCGCTTCCCATAGCGTAATATCTGTTGACAGATACCTACTGTTCATACCTTTCAGCAACTAGTTATTGATCACGTTATAGCGTAATATCTGTTGGCAGATACATACTGTTCATCAGTTACCTACTGTTAAAAAAAATGTGTACGCATAAAACCAGATTCTACTTAGTACACTTATTGATTTAATTAATCGCCCATAAGATGAGATTAGAGTAATTGTGAGAAGAGAGTCTCATAGATGACTTGTTCGATCAGTTTCAAGGATTTGGTCGTATACTCGAAGATTGATTTGCGCTCTGGTTATCACCAGTTGCGGATTAGAGACGCTGACGTGGCGAAGACAGCTTTTCGGACTCGATATGGGCATTATGAGTTTCTTGTCACGCCGTTTGGTTTGACGAATGCCCCAGCTGTTTTCATGAATTTGATGAATCGCGTCTTCAGCGAGTACATCGATCGGTTCGTTATCGTCTTCATAGATGACATCCTAGTGTATTCGAGGAGCTTAAGAGAGCATAAGGAGCATCTGAGATTGGTGTTGCAAAGATTGAGGGACTCGCAATTGTACGCCAAGTTCAGCAAGTGCGAATTTTGGCTTGATCGGATTATCTTTTTGGGTCATGTGATTTCAGCACAAGGGATTTCGGTGGATCCGAGTAAGGTCGAAGCAGTTCTTAACTGGGAGAGACCTAGGAACGTTTCCGAGATCCGCAGCTTCCTAGGATTGGCTGGCTTTTACAGGCGTTTTATCGAGAAGTTTTCTTCGATAGCCAGGCCGATGATTCAATAGACTCAGAAGGATCGTAAGTTCGTTTGGACTGACGAGTGCGAGTTCAGTTTTTAGACGTTGAAGGAGAAGTTGACCACTGCTCCTGTTTTGGCTCTACCATCTGGTTCCGGAGGATTTGTTGTGTGCTCCGATGCTTCTCTCAATGGTTTGGGAGGTGTTTTGATGCAGAATGGGTACGTGATTGCCTATGCGTCTCGACAGTTGAAGCCTCACAAGACGAGGTACCCTGTTCATGATTTGTAGTTGGCTGCGATAGTGTTTGCCTTGAAGATTTGGCGACATTATCTGTATGGTGAAGAATTTGTGGTGTACACCGACCACAAGAGCCTGAAATATATCTTCACGCAGTCATACTTGAATATGAGGCAACGATGATGGATGGAATTGCTCAAGGACTTTAACTGTGAGATTCAGTATCAGCCTGGGCGGATGAACTCGGTTGCCGATGCATTGAGTAGGAAGACCCAGCCTGCAATGCTTTCGTCTTTGATTGTCTCGAGAGTCTATGAGCAATTGAGTACTTTTGGTTGGCGATTCCAGCCGGGTGATCAGTACTTTATGGTTTCTTCGATCCAAGTAGAACCGCAGATTGTGAGTGACATCAGGGAGACATAGAGGACTGATCCATATGTTCATGAGTTGAAGATTAAAGCCCGAAGTGGTCAGCCTGATGATTTCTCTGTTACTTCCGATGGGTGTCTGAGATTTGGAGGAAGAATGGTGGTTCCAAACTTGATCGATTTGAAAGAGACCATTCTGAACGATGCGCATTGTAGCCAGTATAGTGTGCATCCGGGCGAGAGGAAGATGTATCATGCCTTGAAGTCTAACTACTGGTGGGAAGGCATGAAGAGCAACATCTCTGGTTTTGTGGCTAGGTGTCTGAATTTCCAGCAGGTCAAGGCTGAGAGAATGAGACCTAGTGGATTGCTACAGAGTTTGGAGGTGCCCCAATGGAATTGGGAGCATATCGCCATGGATTTTGTGACCCACCTACCTCGATCGAGTAGGGGATGTGATGCGATTTGGGTGGTGAGTGATAGACTTTCGAAGTCAGCCCATTTCATTCCCTATCATGTGAGGTGTTTGATGAAGAAAATGGCGAAACTGAACATTGACCATGTGGTTAGATTGCATGGAGTTCCTGTTTTGATAGTGTCTGATAGAGATACAAGGTTCACTTCTCGTTTCTGGAAGAGTCTGCAAGCAGCGATGGGTTCGAGATTGGCTATGAGTACAGCCTATCACCCACAGACAGATGGTCAGTCTGAGCGGACCATTCAGACTTTAGAGGATATGCAGCGGGCAGTCGTGATGGATTCAGTGGTGGCTGGCAGGATTCTTTATCCTTAGTTGAGTTTTCGTATAATAACAGCTACCAGGTGACTATCGGGATGGCTCCATATGAGGTGTTGTATGGTCGTAAGTGCAGATCTCCGATTTGTTGGGAAGAAGTTGGTGAGAAACAGCTTTCTACCCCTGAATTTGTGCAGCATATGAAAGATCAGATTGATTTGATTCGAAGTAGAATGAAGGCTGCACAAGATAGATTTACCAGCTATGTTAACCGAAGACATCGACCGTTAGAGTTTGAGGTTGGCGATCGTGTGTTTCTTAAGATTTATCCTTTCAAGATCGTGATGAGGTTTAGATTTAAAGGCAAATTGGCTCCTAGATTCGTTGGTCCTTTCGAGATTGTTGAGCGGATTGGACAGTTGGATTATCGATTGATACTGCCTGAGGAGTTAGCAGTGATACATGATGTCTTTCATGTGTCTATGTTGAGAAAATATGAGCCAAATCCTTCCCATGTTTTGAGAACCGACGAAGTTGAGCTGGATTCTGCCTTAGCAGATTCTGGATAGGAAGGAGAAGCAGCTCAGGAACAAAGTGATTCCATTGGTGATGGTCCAATGGAGAAAGCATGGCCGAGAAGAAGCAACCTGGGAGGTTGAGGAAAAGATGAGACAGGATTGGCCTCATCTGTTTGAGCACTGATAGTGTAAATTCCAGGTAATTTCTAAGCTTTGATTTGAGCTTGCTTAGATGATTGTGTTTGATTATGATGTTTGATTGAACTTTCCCTGAGTTTGCCTTTGATTTCGAGGATGAAATCCCTTAAGGTGGGGAGAATGTGAGGTATCAGATTTTAGATTTTTAATTAATCGATTTGATTTGGGATTAGTCACGTGAGTTTTGAGGGTTTTACGAGAGAAATCTGATTCCAATGGAATTCAGGCGTTAGTGTTCAGCTGTAGCGCTAGTTGGTGAATTCTGATCAGTCGTTGATGGCGCGGGAGTAATACGCCGTCGTTTTGTGAAAATCAGACGAGCGCTAATGCAAGAAAACCAGACGTAGCGTATTTCAGACGTCAACGCAAGTCAACGGTACTGTAGCGAGTGAATAATGCGTCGTCGTTTTGCTATTCAGTAGTAACGCTTGAAGTGGAATCTGCTGGCAGCTGAGGCGCGGGTGCGAGGATTAACGAGAACACGACACGTGTTGGTCAACCTTTTAGTGTTGACTGCTGATTGTAGCGCTATCAGCTGTTGGTTTGAGGAACCAGTCGTTGATGTAAGACGACGTCGTTTTGATAAGTTGAAACACAGCGTTTTGGGTGCAACGCTTTTGATCAGCTGTTGGCAGCGAAGGTGACGTATTCTTGATACGTCGTCATTTTGAATTGTTTAGCGTGACCAGACGTTGGTTTGATCAGCTGTTGGCAGCGAGGATGATGTATCCCTGATGCGACGTCATTTTGTGTAGTTACGCTTTGAGTTAATAAGCGTATTTCAGCTGTTGGAACGCTGCGGCGTCGTTTTGATTAGTTGATGCGGCGTCGTTTTGGTGCGTGAAGAGAAATGAAACGTCTGATGGTTGCTGCTGGTTTCGTTGAGAGGAAAAGCTGATTTCTGTTGTAAGATTCCTACTGTTTCGTCGTCTGATGATTTTGTGTTCAGCAGCTGTTAGTATTGGGAGATATATAGATAAGTGCTGATCGACACTTAGAATTATTATGAACCCGATATTTCTCATCTCCATATTCAAACCCTCGTTTTAGCTACTGTTCACCGAACGTTTCTTCTTTATATTTCTGTCGATTCCAGCTTTTTTTTTCGATGATTTTGGTGGCGCTGGATTCCTAGTAAGTTGCTCTTTCGATTGTTACCCATTTGAGGCTTTAGAACGACCTTGGAGAGGATCGCGAAGTTGCTGGATTCTTTGTACAGTGTAATTCGATAGTTCTTCCGCTAGTTTCAGATTTTGGGTAAGAATTTCCTACTGTTCTAAGCATAGTATTAGCTGCTAGTACTTCGTTTAGAGGTAGAACCAGAGTTGGGTTCTAGACCGTGGGAAATTATGTGTAGAAGTTCTGATCTGAACTGAATATGAGCTAAGTATGAGTTTCCTTAACAGATTTGAGGTTCAGGATAGCTTCTGCATGTTATGAAATCTGCTGATGTGATTCTGTGCTTTTACGTGATACAGTTTGTTGAATTTTTTGAGTTGTACATTCTGTTTTCACGTATTGAATTGTATGCATTGAGAATTGGATATTGATTTGGCATACATGCATACATCTTGAGCCTGATTGACAGATTGATTGATGACCTGATTGAGAGCCACGTTGTGACTGGCCGACAGATGTTTTGTGCCTGAAAAGTCCAACGCTATCATCGGAGTGGTGACTACCGGATTCGAGTGTCTACCACCGAGCTGTGATGGGCCGACGGGCTCTGAAGATCACGGACCGATGATTTCCCCGGTTGATACACCGTGTGTGGTATAGAGGCTTGACGGAGATGATTTTCCAGTTGATACACTGGTCTAGCTATCCGATCCTTGATAGCCCTCATGCATTGCATAGCATCGATTATAGCATGTTGCATGATTACCTGTTTTGATAGCTCTTCGTACTGAGGCTTGACCTCGTATTTCTTTCCTGCTTTTGTGTTGTTTGGGTCTATGTTACCCAACTTGCAGGATCTTCAGGTAACCAAGCTGGACCGAGTGGAGTGCCAGCTGGTCGATCCCCGTTCCCTTGAGTCCCAGTTTATTTTATGATATGTATTAAACCGGGGGATGCCCCGTGTTTTATTGTATTGGGGATCTGTACTTGAATTGAGATTTGATGTTACCTTTTTTATATGAGTTTGAGTCAACTCGTATTTTGATTATGAATATTTTGAATGATGATTTTGAGTTCAGGCCAAATGATTTCGAAAAATTTTTAAGCCCTATTTTATGCTTCCGCTATTATGTGCATATTTGTGCTGTAATCTTGAGTGATTAGCACGGGGCCTGACACCAACTGTCCAATTCTTTCCACAATTTCGAAGGGACCAACAAATCTGGGAGCTAACTTGCCCTTGAATCTGAACCTCATCACGCTCTTGAAAGGAGAAATTGTAAGGAACACTCGATCCCCAACTTCAAATTCTAGAGGTCTGCGTCTTCTGTTAGCATAGCTAGTGAAGCGATCTTGTGCAGCCTTCATTCTACTTCGAATCAACGAAACCTGATCTCTCATATGCTGCACAAACTTGGTGGTTGAAAGATGTTTCTCACCAACTTCTTCCCAACAGATCGGAGATCTACACTTGCGACCATACAACGCTTCAAATGGAGTCATCTCGATAGTCACTTGGTAGCTGTTGTTCAACCAAGGATAGCGAATCCTGCCAGCCACCATCGAAATCCATCACAATTGCTCGCAGAATATCTTCTAAAGTCTGAATGGTTCTCTCGGATTGGCCATCTGTCTGGGGATGATAAGCAGTGCTCATTGCCAATCTCGAACCCATAGCTGCTTGCAAACTCTTCCAGAATCTAGATGTGAATCTTGGGTCTCTGTCGGATACTATCGAGTCTCTCAATTTCTGCAATACCAGTCTTAGGTGCTCCTTATGCTCTCTGGAACTCTTCGAATACACCACGATGTCATCTATGAAGACTATCACGAATCGATCGATATACTCACTAAAGACGCGATTCATCAAATCCATGAAAACAGCTGGGGCATTCGTCAACCCAAACGACATCACAAGAAACTCATAATTCCCGTATCTCGTCCGAAAAGCTGTCTTTGCTACATCAGCGTCTCTAATTCTCAACTGGTGATAGCCAGAGCGCAAGTCAATCTTCGAGTATATGGCCGATCCTTGCAACTGATCAAACAAATCATCAATCCTCGGCAACGGATACTTACTCTTGATCGTTGCTTTATTCAACTGCCGGAAATCAATGAACATCCTCATATACCCATCTTTCTTCTTCACAAACAAAATCGAAGCTCCCCAAGGCGACATACTCGGTCTGATGAAGCCTTTCTCAAGAAGATCTCTCAACTGCTCCTTGAGTTCTTTCAACTCAGCTGGCGCCAATCGATACGGAGCTCTAGAAATTGGGGCTGTCCCTGGCACCAACTCTATAATGAAATCGATCTCGCGTCTTGGAGGAAATCCAGGAATCTCATCTGGAAACACGTCTGGGAATTCTCGGACAATCGGACTATCGTTCAACTCCAAACGCGACTCTTGGTAAATATCGAGCGCATAGATCATGAATCCGGAGTTACCCAGCGATAACAGACTAAACATCTCCATGGAGAAAACCAGTGTAATCTTCGAGCGTGAATCAGCACCATAGAAATCCCACTTCTCTCCCTACTCGGGGCGAAATCTCACCACACCATGGAAACAATCAACGGTAGCCTTATAGCTGGACAACACATCCATTCCCAAGATGCAAACAAAGTCTCTCATCTCCAAAGAGATCAAATTTGCCACTATCACATTCTGGTCAAACCGAATCACACAATCCACCACAATCTCACGGGACAACAACAACACATCAGCAGGAGTAGACACAGATACAACATCACACAGTGGGGTAACTCTCAACCCACACTCATGCACAAACCATGCAGAAATAAAGGAGTGTGATGCTCCTGTAAAATAAAACTCTCTCAGGAAAATCAAAAATAGAGCATGTACCTGCGATCACGTTACTAGGTATCTCATCAGTCTGCTCTCTCAACAAGGCATTCACCTGAGCCTGCTGTGGTCCTGGAAACTGCGGTCTCGAAGGTCCTCCAAACCTAGACGGTTCACGGGGTTGGAATCCAGATCGTTGGGTCGGGGCAGGAGGTTGCGGCCTCTGTGAAGAACCACCAGCCGAACCTTGGTGCGAAGGAACCGAAGACTGTCCCCTCAGCAAAGGACACACTCTCAGAAAGTGTCGAGGCTGCCCACAGTTGTGGCAAGTCCCCTGAACTCCACGGCACTGCGAAGTCATGTGCTTACCACCACACTGTCCACAAGACACTCCTCCTAAACCACTGCCACGAGCTCACAGAACCAGAGGAACTAGAATTCTACTTCTTCTTATGTCGAACTCCCTCTCTCGGTTATTGAAGTACGACTCTAGGGTATACTCCTGTAGAAACACGGCACAGAAGCTCTCCCAAGAAACTAAAACTCTGGTCTCTCTCATCACTCTGAAAGTACCCTTCCACCAACGTTGAGCATGCTCCCTCAACTGCAAAACGGACAACTTCAATCTCCGCTCTGTGTTGTACTCCAAAGTGTCAAACAAGTCCTCCATTTGCTCCAACCATCCTTCAGCTGAAAGACCACCCTCGGCGCCAGTGAACGTAGGGGATTCGTTCTCTGAAATCGGGCCAAGACTAACTGCATCTCACCTAAATGTCTCGTCACGTCCTCCACCTCTGCCTGTCTCTCTCTTCGGCGCAAAGGTACATTCTGCTGAACATCCTCGTCGCTCTCCGAGGCCCTAGACTCCTCAGCGGAACGTCTAGCAGTCCTACTTCTACCTCTCCTCGGCGGCATCTAATCAAATCTCAAGGTAAGACTAACAGCAGATAATCACAGATACAGACCGCTAGTTTCAGATTTTGGGTAAGAATTTCCTACTGTTCTAAGCATAGTATTAGCTGCTAGTACTTCGTTTAGAGGTAGAACCAGAGTTGGGTTCTAGACCGTGGGAAATTATGTGTAGAAGTTCTGATCTGAACTGAATATGAGCTAATTATGAGTTTCCTTAACAGATTTGAGGTTCGGGATAGCTTCTGCCGTGGTTGAGGAAGCCAGGTGACAGCTGATTTGCACTGGTGGATCGCCGTGCCCTTGTTTAATCTGTTGAGGTAGAAATCAGCCGTTGAAGGTACGAATTGAGCAGATTTAACAGCTTTGAGCGTGGACATGGCTGTGATTGATGTTATGAAATCTGCTGACTTGATTCTGTGCTTTTACGTGATACAGTTTGTTGAATTGATTGAGTTGTACATTCTGTTTTCACGTATTGAATTGTATGCATTGAGAATTGGATATTGATTTGGCATACATGCATACATCTTGAGCCTGATTGACAGATTGATTGATGACCTGATTGAGAGCCACGTTGTGACTGGCCGACAGATGTTTTGTGCCTGAAAAGTCCAACGCTATCATCGGAGTGGTGACTACCGGATTCGAGTGTCTACCACCGAGCTGTGATGGGCCGACGGGCTCTGAAGATCACGGACCGATGATTTCCCCGGTTGATACACCGTGTGTGGTATAGAGGCTTGACGGAGATGATTTTCCAGTTGATACACTGGTCTAGCTATCCGATCCTTGATAGCCCTCATGCATTGCATAGCATCGATTATAGCATGTTGCATGATTACCTGTTTTGATAGCTCTTCGTACTGAGGCTTGACCTCGTATTTCTTTCCTGCTTTTGTGTTGTTTGGGTCTATGTTACCCAACTTGCAGGATCTTCAGGTAACCAAGCTGGACCGAGTGGAGTGCCAGCTGGTCGATCCCCGTTCCCTTGAGTCCCAGTTTATTTTATGATATGTATTAAACCGGGGGATGCCCCGTGTTTTATTGTATTGGGGATCTGTACTTGAATTGAGATTTGATGTTACCTTTTTTATATGAGTTTGAGTCAACTCGTATTTTGATTATGAATATTTTGAATGATGATTTTGAGTTCAGGCCAAATGATTTCGAAAAATTTTTAAGCCCTATTTTATGCTTCCGCTATTATGTGCATATTTGTGCTGTAATCTTGAGTGATTAGCACGGGGCCTGACACCAACTGTCCAATTCTTTCCACAATTTCGAAGGGACCAACAAATCTGGGAGCTAACTTGCCCTTGAATCTGAACCTCATCACGCTCTTGAAAGGAGAAATTGTAAGGAACACTCGATCCCCAACTTCAAATTCTAGAGGTCTGCGTCTTCTGTTAGCATAGCTAGTGAAGCGATCTTGTGCAGCCTTCATTCTACTTCGAATCAACGAAACCTGATCTCTCATATGCTGCACAAACTTGGTGGTTGAAAGATGTTTCTCACCAACTTCTTCCCAACAGATCGGAGATCTACACTTGCGACCATACAACGCTTCAAATGGAGTCATCTCGATAGTCACTTGGTAGCTGTTGTTCAACCAAGGATAGCGAATCCTGCCAGCCACCATCGAAATCCATCACAATTGCTCGCAGAATATCTTCTAAAGTCTGAATGGTTCTCTCGGATTGGCCATCTGTCTGGGGATGATAAGCAGTGCTCATTGCCAATCTCGAACCCATAGCTGCTTGCAAACTCTTCCAGAATCTAGATGTGAATCTTGGGTCTCTGTCGGATACTATCGAGTCTCTCAATTTCTGCAATACCAGTCTTAGGTGCTCCTTATGCTCTCTGGAACTCTTCGAATACACCACGATGTCATCTATGAAGACTATCACGAATCGATCGATATACTCACTAAAGACGCGATTCATCAAATCCATGAAAACAGCTGGGGCATTCGTCAACCCAAACGACATCACAAGAAACTCATAATTCCCGTATCTCGTCCGAAAAGCTGTCTTTGCTACATCAGCGTCTCTAATTCTCAACTGGTGATAGCCAGAGCGCAAGTCAATCTTCGAGTATATGGCCGATCCTTGCAACTGATCAAACAAATCATCAATCCTCGGCAACGGATACTTACTCTTGATCGTTGCTTTATTCAACTGCCGGAAATCAATGAACATCCTCATATACCCATCTTTCTTCTTCACAAACAAAATCGAAGCTCCCCAAGGCGACATACTCGGTCTGATGAAGCCTTTCTCAAGAAGATCTCTCAACTGCTCCTTGAGTTCTTTCAACTCAGCTGGCGCCAATCGATACGGAGCTCTAGAAATTGGGGCTGTCCCTGGCACCAACTCTATAATGAAATCGATCTCGCGTCTTGGAGGAAATCCAGGAATCTCATCTGGAAACACGTCTGGGAATTCTCGGACAATCGGACTATCGTTCAACTCCAAACGCGACTCTTGGTAAATATCGAGCGCATAGATCATGAATCCGGAGTTACCCAGCGATAACAGACTAAACATCTCCATGGAGAAAACCAGTGTAATCTTCGAGCGTGAATCAGCACCATAGAAATCCCACTTCTCTCCCTACTCGGGGCGAAATCTCACCACACCATGGAAACAATCAACGGTAGCCTTATAGCTGGACAACACATCCATTCCCAAGATGCAAACAAAGTCTCTCATCTCCAAAGAGATCAAATTTGCCACTATCACATTCTGGTCAAACCGAATCACACAATCCACCACAATCTCACGGGACAACAACAACACATCAGCAGGAGTAGACACAGATACAACATCACACAGTGGGGTAACTCTCAACCCACACTCATGCACAAACCATGCAGAAATAAAGGAGTGTGATGCTCCTGTAAAATAAAACTCTCTCAGGAAAATCAAAAATAGAGCATGTACCTGCGATCACGTTACTAGGTATCTCATCAGTCTGCTCTCTCAACAAGGCATTCACCTGAGCCTGCTGTGGTCCTGGAAACTGCGGTCTCGAAGGTCCTCCAAACCTAGACGGTTCACGGGGTTGGAATCCAGATCGTTGGGTCGGGGCAGGAGGTTGCGGCCTCTGTGAAGAACCACCAGCCGAACCTTGGTGCGAAGGAACCGAAGACTGTCCCCTCAGCAAAGGACACACTCTCAGAAAGTGTCGAGGCTGCCCACAGTTGTGGCAAGTCCCCTGAACTCCACGGCACTGCGAAGTCATGTGCTTACCACCACACTGTCCACAAGACACTCCTCCTAAACCACTGCCACGAGCTCACAGAACCAGAGGAACTAGAATTCTACTTCTTCTTAAACTGCTTTCCACGAGGCCTGAACCTCTGACGATTCGATTGCTGTGAAGTATGAGGAGACTGGGAAGAATTAGTACCTTCAGGTGCAGGAAGATAACCCCGTCCAACTGCCATCGGAACCTGCGTCGACGCATCCAACAAACTCTCCTCAATATCAACTGCTCGATTCACAGCCTCAGCATACGTCGATGGGGAACCAGCCAACATCAACTGAAACAACTCTCGCCTCAATCTTTCAATAAACTTGTTCCTCTTTGTTCGATTCTGGCTAGCAACATGGGTAACATACGCCAGAAGGGAAGAAAACTGTCTGGCATATTCAGCAACCTTCAAATTTCCTTGCTTCAGGTTGTCGAACTCCCTCTCTCGGTTATTGAAGTACGACTCTAGGGTATACTCCTGTAGAAACACGGCACAGAAGCTCTCCCAAGAAACTAAAACTCTGGTCTCTCTCATCACTCTGAAAGTACCCTTCCACCAACGTTGAGCATGCTCCCTCAACTGCAAAACGGACAACTTCAATCTCCGCTCTGTGTTGTACTCCAAAGTGTCAAACAAGTCCTCCATTTGCTCCAACCATCCTTCAGCTGAAAGACCACCCTCGGCGCCAGTGAACGTAGGGGATTCGTTCTCTGAAATCGGGCCAAGACTAACTGCATCTCACCTAAATGTCTCGTCACGTCCTCCACCTCTGCCTGTCTCTCTCTTCGGCGCAAAGGTACATTCTGCTGAACATCCTCGTCGCTCTCCGAGGCCCTAGACTCCTCAGCGGAACGTCTAGCAGTCCTACTTCTACCTCTCCTCGGCGGCATCTAATCAAATCTCAAGGTAAGACTAACAGCAGATAATCACAGATACAGATATCAAATCAAGCAAGTCACAGAGTCAAGCAAGAAATCAATTCAAAACTCTGTGCCTAGACTCGAGTGTGATCAAAGGAAAACGAGCTTATCCCAGTTTAAGCTCTGATACCAAAAATTTCAGGCCCCGTGCTAATAAACTAAGATTAAAGCACAATTAAGCACATAATCGCGGAAGCATAAAATAGGGCTTAAAAATTTGTCAAACGTTTGGGCCTGAACCGTAAAACAGTCATTTAAAATATTCATACTCAAAATCCAAACAACAAACAGGTAATCAAATAAACTCGTATACAAATCCCCAAAATACATAAAAACTCAAGGCATCCCCTGGTTCAATACATAATATAAATTCACTGGGACTCAACCAAATGGGGATCTACTAGCTGAAGCTCCACTCTTCCCAGCCAGATTACCTGTAGCTTCTGCAATGGGAAACACAGACCCAAGAACACAAAAGCAGGAAAATAAATACAAGGTCAAACCTCAGTACGAAGAGCACTAAGATAACAGCAACTCATAAACATGCAGTATATCAAAACATGAATGCATGAGGGCTGTCAAAGAATCGGTCAATCTAGGCCAATGAATCAGCAGAGCCAAACAGCCGGTGGAAATCATCGGTCCGTGATCTTCTGGGCTGGCCACTCAATTACCCATCACAGCTCGGTGGTATTCACACACGACGAATCAGTCGGTCACCACTTCGATGATAGCGTTGGACCTTTCAGGCATGATACATCTGTCTGTCGATCACAACGTGGCTCTTTCTCGGGTTCTCAATCAATCAATAGGCTCAATATGTATGCATGTATGCCAAGAAATTCAAATCTGATTTCAACATGCATAATTCACGTAAACAAAACACATAAATTCAGGTATGAGCCACATCTGTTCACGTAAAGCATAATACTCACAAAACAGATTCCATAGAGCATCATTCATGCTTCAAGAAACTACACGCTTATGCCAAAGCTGTAATCAGAAGCTCAATTCGTACCTCAGATCTCAATTTCTACCTCAACAGATCTCACCAGGGCACGGCAACCTCAGCCTACTCAAACCTACTTCCTCGCTGGTCTCGACAAACACAGCAGGAACTGTCTGGGAGCTCAAATCTGTTAAAGCATCTCATATCTTAGCTCAAATCTGAACTTCTACACCTTACAGAACTCATATCGAGTCCTAACTATCAACGCAGGTTCTATCAACTAGAACTAAGCTCAAAACAGTAAGGAAACACTTACTCAGAAGCTCAAACAAACAGGAGAACACTCCACTCAACTGTCGCGAGAACACTCGAACACACAGCTTCTTCTCCAACGTAAACTCAGGCTTCCTAACTGGTATCAATCGAAAGGCCTAAGCAAGACGAGTTCAGCGCCACCCTCCTTGCTCCAAAATTCAGCGGAAATCGATGGTAAATCGGAGAAATAGTGCTCGGTGAACAGTAACTATCAAAGGTTTCAAAGAGGAAGGAGATAAGAAATATCGGGGTCGAAAAATACGCTAAGTGTCGATCAACACTTGTACTTTAATCCTCAAATTCAGCTTCTGTTCTTATCAACTCAGATCCCGTCTTGCACTTAAGCAGGAATCCTCATATCTGAATCCAACGCTCACTCACAGCTGGCCTAGCTGTCACGAATCATACTTCGCTACCCTCCACTAACGCATAACAGCAAACGACGTCGCGCTAAATAATCAAAACGACGTAGCAGAGTTTCAACATCTGGAACATATCTCTCTCGCTAGCAACATCTGAACAGTGCTAACAACAACAGTCAACTCAGATGTGTTGACCAACACGTGGCAGCTTCTCGCATCCGCACGCTAACAGATGTCTCTCGCTACCTTCATATCAGCGCTCGCTAGCTACCCAGCATCGTTGACCCGTGTTGACATCTGGTCACGCCATTGAACAGATTTCACCCACTAGCGAGACATCTGAAATTGCAAAACGACGACGCATCACTACTCGCATCAGCCTCTACTACTCAGATGTCACTCGCTAACATCTCAACTGAGTACTCACATCTGAATACTAACTGGGACCAGATATCTATCGAAAGACTCAACGAATCAACTCCAAATTCAACACAGATTCGACCAAAATCCTCAAGTCTGAAATTCGATAATCCTGACTGTCGTGACTAATCCTTAACCAACTCTGATTAACCACTAATTATCGAATCTCAATCCTCATAGTTCAGCTAATTGAATCGTGTTCATTCCTCGTAAAAATTATTTTATTACACGAGACAACAGTAGACACTGAGAACCTTCCTAGATGGTAACTCGGCTGGAAGTTGGCTTCAAAGCTGTAAACCTCTCGAAACAATTTTCAAAGAAAAATCAGCAAAGGAGTTCATTCACTCCCCCCCCCCTATAAACTCCCGAGATTGATTTTCGATCCTAACAGAGAGCCAAACCGTGCTTGGGTTCAATATTTTAGGAACCGTCTGCGAACCGCCCGGGCTAAAACTGAAGAAATCAACTCAGGCGAAATCTGAAATGTTAACCGCAAAAATATCAGTTTAACCCTTCAACGAAAAATAAATAACTTGTGGATTTATGGATTTCCTTGGCGTTACAGCAGTCCTTAGCAATGTGGCCTGGAGCACCACATTGTTAGCACGCATTCTGCCCAGCTCTACATTGACCAGCATAATTCTGTGGAATTTGGTGCAGGTGGCCTGTCGCTACCCTTGGGTTGCTGAGGCTGTTGTGACCCTTGACCTTGGGGCTTCTAGGTCGCTTGGATGACTTCTGGTCCTTAATCTAGAAAGCCTGACGTTTTCGTTGGCGCTCTTCCTCAATCTTCTGCCAGTCCTACTCAGCTTGCAGGGTTTTTTCGACAGATGTCCGCAATACTTTAGGCTCCGCTAGCCTCACATCATGATTCAGCATTGGTCGCAGGCCATCAACAAAATAGCGAAGCTTCTCTTCAGCATCTCTTCCAATTAGGGGAACGAAGTAGCAGTCCCGCTCAAACTTGCGGACATAGTCCTGCACTGACATCCTCCCTTGCTTTAGGGTTAGGAACTCCCTCTTCAACTCAGACCTCATGTCAGTTGTGAAGTACTGATCGTATTCCCACCCAAGGGAATCCAGGTATACGGTCAGCTTTGCTCCTTCCCATCAAATCATTGCGTCTCCTCTAAGCATATAGATGGCGCATCTGGGCTTATCCTGGTCTGAAAGTTGCAGGTATCAAAGATGGTCTCTAGGGACTTGATCCAGCTTTCAGCCACCATTGGATCTGTGGTACCATTGAACTCCTGAGTTCGTTGGCGTCTGAACGGTTCTTGAGGGTCTTCGGTCTAGGCAGCCTACTGGATGGTTGGACACCACCTTGGCCTGCTTGAGTTATCAGACGTTCTAGCAATTGAGCCATCCCGGCTAAGACACGGCCACTCTCTCCAAGGTTGGCAGCTTTGGGTGCGGGGGTCCTTATTCCTCTTTCCTGAAATGGTACGTAACCTATCCAACCTACCATGACTAAAATAAGAAAACAAACATTACTCTATAACTTTAAAATACTCACATACTTGAGAGAGCGGCTGACGAGAACTGTCTCAGACTGGAGGCATGTGTTTATCTCAAGGAACACGGCTCTGATACCAAGTTGTGGTGCCCTAGTACATGAAATATCTATCCAATCTCAAGGATTCAGAGTAAAAGGGCGTGCAAATTTTTTCTTTAACTTTTTAAAATTTAAGCTTTCAAAGAAAACATGCGATTCAGGATTTTTAACGATAATCACTAATGACAAACAGTTGGCTGGTTTCGCAAACATGAAGAAGCATTAATTTCATTGAGAATAATGGTAATGAACAAAGCAACACAATATGCAATTGTAACAGCTCAGAGCCAAAACAGCTCAAAACCAATATAGCTCAAAACCAACACAGCTCAGACCCAACAGCTCGGGTTCTAAAACAATAGTAACGTATCTACTGAAAATTGTTCAAAAACAGCTTAGGAACTAAACAAAATCAGTTTGCAACTATTAAAATTTGAAATCTATCTGAAACGACTCTTTAAAAAAATTAGGTGCAGTCTAAAACATCACGGAAACACTAGGCCGTTGATAAACACACATCCCCGGTCTGCTCCAACTCGCGTCGTCAAACTCTCACTGAATCTCCTCACCAGCAACCATGAAAGCTAGTGAGTCAGGGGCCCAGCAGGTAAAATCTGGTAATAACAAGGACTCAGCTCTGACTAAACACAGAACATAACTCAAAAGCATAAACATTTAAAACGTTCACAAGAGCTGCGGTCATAAAAAATAACTCAGTTAAGATTTTCTGTATGAGATGTGGCGCATAAGTTCTCCTTAGGTCTGGTCGCTTGATCAAGCTCTTTTGATATCAGGTCTGGTGCGATCTGCTCGCACAATAACTATTATCTTTGGAGGGGCACCCCGGTCCGTCGATCAACATCCACACTCCCGTAAACTGATCGTTTGTTCTCTTTGCCACAGATCATAAACTTGGTGAAATATGACAAGGAAACTTCTGTCATTCCTCCTTCGTAACCTTGCCATATCTCCTTAAAACATTTGAAACTTACTCTAAAATGACAGATCACGCACACAAGCGGTTTGGCTCTTAAATGAAATACTTCCTTTCCATTTTAAAAAGAGTGTTGGGGTACGACTGGATACTGGTGATGCAGTTCCGAAATCATCTCGGAACGGCAGACTCAGTTTACTAGCGTAAAACAGCTCTGGCGAAGAAAACAGCTTACGAGCGTAAAAAGCTCGGATAAAGAAAGCATCTTACGAGTGTAAATCAGCTCTGAGAAAGAAAACAGCTTACGAGCGTAGAACAGCTCGTGGAGAGAAAAATCTTACGATGTTCAACTGAAGTTATGCAAAGTCAACTCAGCTTACGACTTAAGCAGGGAAAAACAGCTTACGAGCGTAAAACAGCTCGGGGAAAGAAAACAGCTTACGGGCCAAGCAGAGAAAAACAGCTTACGGGCGTAAAATAGATTACGACTGTTTGGTCAGCCAGGTTAGGGAAATTCAACTCAGCTTACGAAGATGTGACGCCCAAACCCATGGGAATCAACGGAATGGAGAAATTGGAAAATTGAAAGTAATAGAAGACTAAATGCAAAAATTTGTAATATTCCCTTACAAAAATTGAACTGGTACACAAACAGTTGGTGCCAAAAGTAAACAGTAGAAACAGATTTGGAATATAACTTCAGATTTCGATTTCAAATGAGATATTACAACTATTGAAACTCTATATGAATTCTCTATTGTTGTAATGGATCATAATACAGTTTTCGACAAAAGATCAAAAACAACAACAGCTCTGACTTCACGGAAACGCTGGCCTTTGACAAACACACGCAACCCCCAAATCTGGTTCAGCTCGTGCCACCCGCCTGCCCCTGAGCTGCCTCACCTGCATCGGGAAAACTAGTGAGCCTAGGGGCTCAACAAGTAAAACTGAGGTTACAAAGATCACATAATGCAGGCATGACTGAATCTTGATACATAAATTAAAGGAAGTCGTCTGAACTGAAAATATTGATACTGAAAGACAGATCGGAACATCATATTTGAATTGATTATACTGAGTGACTTATGGTCTAGAGGCTCTCTAGTGGTCCTGGTGCATGAATCATGTTATCTGAACTCGGTAACTCTCTGTGAAGGGATTACAGTACTTCCATAATCCCGGTCCCTTCCTATGAAGGGATTATAGTCATACCGTTGTTGGGTTCCGGATCACGCCCCCCGGCGAGGCAGCGGAAGAACGAAAAACATGTGCCGGGAGACGATAAATACGATAAAACATTGAACAAACTATGACATTCATAGGGTGTTTTGTAGAATACCTTGCTGGCAACTTGTGCCTGGCTCCGACCGGTTTCGTAAAGAAAACGGCACTTCACGGTAGACTGCGGTAGATAACGCCAATCAAGTCCACGACCGGATGCGAGACTCCTTCGTCAGCCTGCACTATAAGGCCTGACGAGATCTGCACGGACGGATTCTCCTCGTCGAATTGGCCGGAACGAATTTCCGGCGAAGAGGGCGGCGGCGGCGGCGGCGGCGGCGTGGGGCGGCGGCCGGCGGCGGCTATTTGAGAGGGGAGGCGGCGTGTTTAGTGCTCTAGGGTTAGGGTTTGATCATCTAGTGTTTAGGTTAATGAAGTCTAGTTTAATTAAATAGACTTGTGGTAGGATTGTACCGGCCCAACGGGCCCGAGTCCAACGGGTGAACATTCGGTTCATCCCCACCACTGTGACTTCATCGTAACTCCGATCACCGATCAGATCGGACCGATCGACTCAGTTTCCAAAACTGAATACTATGATCTGAAAAACCATTTTTCAGAACCCCAGTGCAAAATGACGGTTTTGCCCCTCAGCATCGGCAAATCACGATTTGACCTCTGTTGACTTTTTGGGAAGTCGCACTCCCAAAATCCTCTCCGTATGCTCAACACATTGAGCTGAGTATCCGTGTGGGAATCTCGAATCCAGTACTTGTGTGACCCTCAATGGTTCAGGGATACAGCTAGCCGTGGGCCCACAACCATTGTGGCTCCGGGATCACAATTCCGGACTTGCCCATCGGATCATGGTAAGAGCGTCTAGAAACATCGCCTCATAATCCCCTAGGTATCACTGATAGTGCCTGCAAGAACCAGTTGGTCGTGGTTAGCGTACAGTACGGTCCTTTCAATCCATATATCCCGATCAGATCAACGACCATTGGTAAATCGAGAGTCGCTATAGATCCGATAGCTATGCATACATCTTAGAGATCGAATAGTGACATCGCGAGTGTAACTAGGTAAACACATTTACCTAAAACACTTCTAGTACTCTGACCAATCCCCTAGGTATCACTGATAGTGCCTGCAAGAACCAGTTGGTCGTGGTTAGCGTACAGTACGGTCCTTTCAATCCATATATCCCGATCAGATCAACGACCATTGGTAAATCGAGAGTCGCTAAAGATCCGATAGCTATGCGTACATCTTGGAGATCGAATAGTGACATCGCGAGTGTAACTAGGTAAACACATTTACCTAAAACACTTCTAGTACTCTGACCAGCATAGGATATCCACGCATGTCTGCGA
>KV005093.1:28466-39386 GCA_001598015.1 Dorcoceras hygrometricum
TTGTAACCACCGTGGACCATGAAGTATTCTTATAATGAATAATATTTACGATACAAGCTGAACCATTTAAGCTTCTGCTGGTTGAAAAAAAAATTTAATTATCTTATATATGAACCAGATTAGATTTAATAAACTTGTTTAGTTTAAATTAATAATCCACTGATTGAGATTAGAGGATTAATTGTGAGCAGAGAGCCTCACAACAGGTGGTATCAGAGCGCTACTAAATTATTAAGATCATTGAACTAGATGAGTGGGGTAGATCGAGTTCTTCCTGACTGATTAGATTACAGAAACAAATGAATTGCATGCTTGTGTGGTATATGTCTTACTGCTTTTGAATTTATATCACATGATTATTGTGAATAAATGGTAAGAATATACCGAAGATTTATGCGAATTACATGCTTTGGAAGTGATTAATAGCATGTATTGAGTGAAGTATGAATCAGAACTCGATCTCTTGAGCAGCGGTACATTCAGGTATGCTAATCAGAGGAGGGACTGAGACTGGCTTATTCTTGATTAATGAGAAATGATAAACACGTCTGTTTGATTCCTAGATATGCCTCCTCTAAGAACAACGAACCGGCAGACAGAGCAGGGTAGTACGTCTACTGAGGCGTTGAATGCAGCTGCTACTCCGATGGAAACTTTGTTAAAGCGATTCCAGTCGTTTAAACCATCGACTTTGACAGGAACAGAAAGTGCTATTGACTGTGAGAATTGGCTAGACGATATTGAACAGTTATTTGAGGCACTTGATTACACCGATGATCGTCGGGTGAAACTGATTATACACCAGTTGCATGGTATTGGGAAAAGTTGGTGGGTGGCAACAAAGAAAGCACTTGAAAATCAGGGTACTGTGATTACTTGGGCAGTATTTCGAACAGCTTTCCATCAACGGTTCTTTCCAGTTTCTTATAGGAAGGATAAAGGAGCGGAATTTGCAAACTTACGACAAGGGCAGTTGAATATAGAGGAATACGTTTCCAAGTTCACAAGTTTACTGAAATTTGCTCCACATGTTGCCATAAGTGATGAAGCACAAGCGGATCAATTCATTAATGGGTTGAATCCAGATGTATTCACCTTGGTAAATACTGGTCGACCAAATACTTTTGCCGATGCGTTGAATCGAGCAAAAGGAGCAGAAGCTGGATTGCTAAGGCAGCGAAGAGCCCAATTTGTGCCAGAAGCAGCCAAAGCAGCACAAGAGAACCCACAGATTCCACTACCCCCTCGATTTGATGCTGGAAGCAGCAGTAGTGGGAAAAAGAATTACTTTAAGGGGAAAGAAAAACAATTTAAACGACCTGGTACCAGCAGTTCTTCCAGTTCGAGTGATTTTAAACAGATGAAAGCTGGACAAAAATCTGGCGATTACTGTACCAAGTGTGGAGGCAAACATGCTACAGACCAATGTAGATGAGTGTCTGCTCTTTGCCGCAATTACAATCAACCTGGACATTTTGCACGAATTTTTCCTCAACGTGATTCTGGGAATACACGAAATCTAGGAACAGCAAGAACAATGCCAATGCCAGAAAGGCAAGCCTCCTCTGTGCATTCATTTCAACCCCAGAATCAGCAGCAGGGTAGACAAGGAGGAAGCCAAACTCAACCTCCTAAAAAGCAAGCAAGAGTGTTTGCTTTGACTGAAGAACAAGCACAAGCAGCTCCTGATGATGTTATTGCAGGTAACTGCTATTTGTGCAATTTTCCTGCTTATGTGTTAATTGATACGGGTGCTTCACATACATTTATTTCGGAACACTTTATTGCATCACATGAGTTACCTGCTGAACCCCTAGCTGAGATGGTGTCAGTTTCTTCACCTCTGGGAAAGGGAATGTTATCGATCAAAGCTGTCAGAAATTGTGTGGTACAGTTTGAGGGTCATAAAATGGAAATTGATTGTGTTGTGCTTGGGTTATTTGATTTTGATTGTATCATTGGCATAGATATGTTAACCAAGTACAGGGCAACAGTAGATTGTTTTCAGAAGGTGGTTTGATTCAAACCAGAGGAAGCTGATGAATGGAAATTCTATGGTAAGGGATCACGAGCCAGAATTCCTTTGGTCTCTGCTATTACCATGAGTAATCTATTGCAGAAAGGAGCGGAGGGATTCCTGATTTATGCAATAGATATGAAGAAAAATAGCCCGAATTTGATTGATATACCAGTGGTCTGCGATTTTGCTGATGTTTTTCCTGATGAAATCCCAGGATTACCTCCATATCGAGAGGTAGACTTCAGCATTGAATTGATGCCAGGTACACAACCAATATCAAAAGCACCGTACCGAATGGCACCAATTGAGTTAAAGGAATCGAAAGAGAAGCTGGAGGATCTTCTTACCAAGGGATACATTAGACCAAGTGTTTCTCCTTGGGGTGCTCCAGTATTATTTGTGAGAAAGAAAGATGGATCAATGAGGTTAAGTATTGATTACCGGCAACTGAACAAGGCAACGGTAAAGAATAAATATCATTTGCCACGAATAGATGATTTATTTGATCAGTTGCAGGGATCGACAGTGTATTCAAAGATCGATTTGAGATCCGGATATCATCAATTGAAAGTAAGAGATGAAGATATATCGAAGACTGCTTTTCGAACAAGATACGGTCACTATGAGTTCATGGTGATGCCATTTGGACTAACTAACGCACCAGCAGTGTTCATGAGTCTAATGAACCGAGTTTTCCAAAGATACCTTGATGATTTTGTGATTGTATTTATTGATGATATTCTAATCTATTCGAAGAATTTGAATGATCATGCAAGTCATCTTCGAACAGTTTTGCAACAGAAAGAACGCCAATGAGAATTTGTGCTATCAGCTCTGAACCCGAAGTGTTAGTTCGAATTAAAGAGGCACAGAAAAGAGATGGGAATATACAAAAATCAGTTGAGATGGTAAAATCAGGACATTCATCGGAATATCACATAGATGCTGATGATAACTTGTATGTGAATAACAGATTTGTTGTTCCCGATATTCCCGATTTAAGACAGCAGATTTTGAGTGAAGCCCATTGAAGTAAATTCAGCATTCATCCTGGTGGCAGGAAAATGTATAATGATTTAAAGAAACACTACTGGTGGAAACAAATGAAGTCTGATGTGGCTGAATTTGTTTCAAAGTGTTTGAATTGCCAGCAGGTGAAAGCGGAAAGAAAGAAACCCGCTGGTTTATTACAGAGTCTGTCAGTTCCTGAATGGAAATGGGATCATATTTCCATGGACTTTGTAACGAAATTGCCAAAATCATCCCGTGGTTGTGATGCAATTTGGATGATTATCGATAGGTTGAAAAAATCCGCGTGTTTTATTCCCTATCGAATGACCTATCGACATGATCAAATGGCAGACCTTTATGTTCGAGAAGTGGTAAGACTTCATGGAATACCAAAATCAATTGTCTCTGATAGAGATCCCCGCTTTACTTCACACTTCTGGAGTAGTTTACAACAAGCATTGGGTACAAAACTACATCTAAGCACTGCGTACCATCCTCAAACCGATGGGCAATCTGAACGATTCAGACACTTGAGGATATGCTTAGAGCAGTAGTATTGGATTTTAGTCTTTCGTGGCAAGATTCATTACCACTGGTGGAATTTTCATACAACAACAGCTACCAAACAAGTATAGAAATGGCTCCATTTGAAGCGTTGTATGGAAGAAAGTGTCGTTCACCATTGTACTGGGATGATATATCAGAGGTACCTGAGCTGGGACCAGATTTAATTAGAGAAATGACTGAAAAAGTGAAGTTGATTCAGCAGAGAATGAGAACGGCACAGCATAGACAAACGAAATATGCCAATACCAGACGTAGACCTTTGCATTTTGAAACAGGGGACCAAGTATTTTTGAAAATTTCTCCGTTTAGAGGCACGATAAGATTTGGAAAATGAGGTAAATTGTCTCCACGATTCATTGGTCCTTATGAAATTCTGGAGAAGATAGGTGATCTTGCTTATCGACTGGCATTACCTCCACGCTTTCGGGTATACATGATGTTTTTCATGTATCTATGCTGAGAAAGTATATGCCTGATGCTTCTCATATTATTTTTGCTGAAGAAGCTGAGTTGGATGAAACTCTGAGTTATTTTGAACAACCAATTCAGATTCTTGATCGGAAAGAAAAACAACTTCGAACGAAGGTCATTCCATTGGTGAAGATTCAATGGAATCTACATGGCGTTGAACAAGCAACATGGGAGGTGGAAGATGATATGAAACAACGATTCCCTTATCTCTTCCAATAAGGTTAGCTCTTGTACAGAATCAATTTTCTCCTTATGTTCCATGTACATATAGCGATTGCTGATGAGTTCGAGGACGAACTCGAATCTTAGAGGAGGAGAAATGTAATGCCCGAATTAATTAAGAAGCGAATTAGTGATTCCGACATTTCCAGATTTTCAAATGATAGAATTTGATGAAGCTTAATTATGAGCTCGGATTTCTTCTGGAAGTGTTGGGTGATTAAGGAACCGTGTATCTTTGAATTGTGCTAAGTGTGGGAACCAGACAAAGCAACCAAGCGAAGCTATTTGATAAAATGCGACACCGTTTATGAAACAGGAAATCTCGATACGATGCCGTTTCGAATAATGTTGCGAAATCAGTCGTTGAATTATTAGATTAGAAATTGATCCTAATGCCCAGGACTGAGATGGCCTGATTTTCGAAGCCGGAGATGGTTTCGATAGATGAATATTCATGTCAAGATCGGATACGAATCTTGATGGCGTCGAACTGAAATGGAATCAATTCTGAGATCGAAGAAGAGAACCCGAATCATTTCATTACATTGCATTTGTTTTACAGATTGATAAATTGTTATTCATTTTATTGCTATTATTCATGCCTGCTGATTATACTGAGATGATTCTCACCGGAGTTTATCCGACTGTTTTGTGTGTGTGCATGACAACAGGTAGACGAGAGCTGAACTGAGTGCATTTGTTTTACAGATTGATAAATTGTTATTCATTTTATTGCTATTATTCATGCCTGCTGATTATACTGAGATGATTCTCACCGGAGTTTATCCGACTGTTTTGTGTGTGTGCATGACAACAGGTAGACGAGAGCTGAACTGAGGTGGGGCATGAGTAGTGGGAGCTGGCTAACTAAACGAAACGCAACAATGAAGAAGAACCGTTAGAAATCAGCAGTTAGCATAGCATTGATATAGTTAGCATTAAGATGGAACCTGGTTTTACTGCTGCTGGTCAGCTTTTGTATTAGCAAACGTCACATGTAATACTTATTTGTACTGGCTTGTTCTGTTATAAATAAATAGCTTTTGAAACAAATGTAGTCTTGTATTGTTACCCAGGACCAGCTGATGGACCAACTATAAACAAAAAAAAAGTGGGTTTTCCAGCGTTCATTACTTAAATTCGAAGGTTAAATTAGATGCTAACTAAACACCCATAAGATGATATTAGAAGATTAATTGTGAGCAGAGAGCCTCACAACCCGAAACCGTATAGCTACGTGTCGGTTATGGGTTGCGCTATCCGCAACCCGTCGACCCGCCGAGTTCGACCTGGAACCGGCCCGACGGGTCGAGTGAATATATTAAAAAAACAAAAACAAAAAATTGAAAGTAATGTTCGACCCACCGGTCCGGGCCGGGTCGGAACCGGTGGGTCGACACGACGGGGCAACGTTAAAGTAATAAAAAAAATTAAAATCACACACAACGGTCGACCCGACGGGCCCAATCCGTCGGGCCGACCGTTGCTATATTAAAAAAAAATTGCCTATAAATATCTCTACTCCCTTCATTTCATTTCACACCAACTTCTCTCAATCTTATTCTATATCTCAATCTTCTATCTCTCAATCTTTCATATATCTATCTCATATTCTTATCTCGTAATTTCTTAAGCTGCCAGGCCCCGTGCTAATCAACAAAAATTAGTAATACAGTTAAGCACATAATCGCGGAACCATAAAAATAGGGCTTAAAAGTTTTTCAAATGTTGGGTCTGAACAGTAAAACATTCATTCAAAATATTCATACTCAAAATTGGATTTAAATCTAAATCCAACAACATCGGGCAACTCAAATAAACTCCAATACAATAGATACCCAAATACAGTAAAACTCGTGGCATCCCCTGGTACAATACATAAATAAATACATTGGGACTTTATCAAACTGGGGATCGACCAGCTTGCGCTCAGCTCTGTCCAGCCTGATTACCTGAAGAACCTGCAATGGGCGACACAGACCCAAGGAACACAAAAGTAGGAAAAGAATACAAGGTCAAACCTCAGTACGAAGAGCACTAATACAACAGCAAATCATAAACATGCAGTATCTTAAAGCATGAAATGCATGAGGGCTATCAAAGAATCGGTCATCTTGGCCAACGAATCAGCTGGCAACAACAGGCGAGCCTCTATACCACGCACAGCCAATCAGCCGGGGAAATCATCGGTCCGTGATATTCAGGTCTGGCCACTCAAATTAACCATCACAGGTGGTATTCAGACACGACGAATCGGTCACCACTCCGATGATAGCATTGTGCCTTTCAGGCGCGACACCTCTGCCGGCCGGTCACAATGTGGCTCTCAATCGGTAATCAATCAAATCTCAGGCTCAAGATGTATGCATGAATGCCATTAAATTCAAATCTGATTTAAGCATGCATAACTCACGTAAACAGAACATAAATGATCATACAGTGAGCCAAATCTGTTCACGTAAATCACTTCCTTGCTGGTCTCAACAAACACAGTAGGAACTGCCTGGGAGCTCAAATCTGTCAAGGCATCTCATAATTCAGCTCAAATCTGAACTTCTATAACTTACTGCCTACGGTCAGAACTTAAATCTGGTTCTACCTCACATCGTAGGCTCTAACAACTAGAACTAAGCTAGAAACGATAAGAAATAACTTACCCAGAAGCTCAAACGAACTGAAGAACTCTCGGGTCAACTACGCGAAAATCTTTGAACAACGCAGTTACTTCGTGCTCCTCCCATGCGTCGATCTACAACTCTAGACTGGTATCAATCGAAAGGTCTAGGCAAGACGAACCCAGCGTCACAGTCTTGCTCCAAACAACGGCGAAAATCGACGATAATCTAACGGAGAAGGGTTCGGTGAACAGTAACTATCGAGGGTTAGCGAAGAAGGAGATAGGGAATATCGGGGTCGAAAAATACGCTAAGTGTCGATCAACACTGGTATTTAAATCCCTCGTCAAACGCTACAGTGAAAGTCAATCACCGACATACTCAGATCCTAGCTTACTCTAAGGCAAAAGTCCTCGAATCTGAATCCAGCGCTAACTCAAATCTGGTCTCAGCGCTAACGCTAAACGCAAGCGTAACTAATCAAAACGACGACGTACCAAGGTTCCCGCTAACACAAGAAAAACGACGTCGCACTGCCTCACATATAAAACAGATCCCACTCGCTATCGTCAAATCTGACTACTCACATCTGAATTTCGCCAACTCTCGCACAGAAACTCTACTGGCCTATTTACCCTCAGTGAAACAACCTCAAATCTGAGTTCTTTCCAGAATCAGATCCCGATAGAAGCACTCATCAAATCAACTCAAAATTCGACGCATATTTCACTCGATAGCGCCCAGCGACTCAAATCTGAACAGCTCTAAACCAAAGCTGATATATCACCAACCAGATTCGACCAAAATCCTCACATCTGAAATTCAGTAATCACGCCTACCGTGACTAATCCTCCACCGAATATGATTAATCACTAATTACCGAATCTCAATCCTCACTTTCTCCCCAACTTAAGAGATTTCGTCCTCGAAATCAAAGGCAAACACGGTATAATCAACAAAACACCAGAACTAACCAACGCAAACACTAAACAACAAGCCAGAAAATTACCTGGTATGCTTATATCAAAGCTCAAACAGATGAGGCCACTCTTGTCTCATCTTCTCTTCAACTTCCCAGGTAGCTTCTTCTCGGCCATTCTTACTCCATTGGACCATCACCAACGGAATTACCTTATTCCTCAACTGCTTCTCCTTCCTATCCAGAATCTGCACAGGATATTCAACATAACTCAAGGACTGATCCAGCTCCACTTCATCAGTTCTCAACACATGGGACGGATCTGGCTCATATTTTCTCAACATTGACACATGAAAAACATCATGTATCGCTGTTAATTCATCATGCAGCTGCAATCTATAAGCCAACTGTCCAATCCTCTCAACAATCTCAAAAGGACCAACAAATCTAGGAGCTAACTTGCCCTTGAATCTGAACCTCATCACGCTATTGAAAAGATAAATCTTGAGAAATACTCGATCTCAACCTCAAACTCCAACGATCTACGCCTCTTATTAGCATAGCTAGTGAAGCGATCTTGTGCAGCTTTCATTCTACTACGAATCAACGAAACCCGATCCCTCATATTCTGCACAAACTCAGGGGTCAAAAGCTGTTTCTCACCAACTTCTTCCCAATAGATCGAAGATCTACACTTGCGACCATACAACGCTTCGAATGGCGTCATCCCAATAGTCACTTGGTAGCTGTTGTTATAAGAAAACTCAACCAAGGATAAGGAATCCTGCCAGCCACCACTGAAATCCATCACAATTGCTCGCAGCATATCTTCTAAAGTCTGAATGATTCTCTCGGATTGGCCATCCATCTGAGGGTGATAACCTGTACTCATAGCCAATCTTGAACCCATAGCTGCTTGAAAACTCTTCCAAAATCGAGATGTGAATCTTGGATCTCTATCCTGCTGACAGTTCAAACATCGAGCAACAAACCCAGAAATGTCGCTCTTCATGCCTTCCCACCAGTAGTGAGACTTGAGAGCATGGTACACCTTTCTCTCACTCGGATGCACATTGTATCGACTACAATGCGCTTCATTCAGGATAGTCTCTTTCAAATCAATTAGGTTAAGAACCACCAATCTTCCTCAAAACCTCAAACACCCATCAGAAGCAACAGTGAAATCATCCGACTGACCATTCTGGGCCTTAATCCTCAGCTCATGAATATATGGATCAGTCTGTTGTGCCTCTCTGATGTCAATCACAATTTGTGGTTCAATCTGAATAGAAAAAACTAGGAAATACTGATCACTCGGCTGGAATCGCCAACCAGAAGTACCCAACTGCTCGTGGATTCTCGAGATACTCAAATATGTTAGCATCGCAGGCTGCACTTTCCTACTCAAAGCATCGGCTACTAAGTTCATCCGCCCAGGCTGATACTGAATCTCGCAATCAAAATCCTTGAGCAATTCCATCCAACGACGCTGCCTCATGTTCAGATCTGATTGGGTGAAGATATACTTCAAACTCTTGTGGTCGGTGTATACCACAAACTCCTCACCATACAAATAGTGACGCCATATCTTCAAGGAAAAAACAATCGCTGCCAATTCCAAATCATGAGCGGGGTATCTCGTCTGGTGGGGCTTCAACTGTCGAGATGCATATGCAATCACGTACCCGTTCTGCATCAGAACACACCCTAAACCACTCAGAGAAGCATCGGAGCAAACAACGAAACCTCCAGATCCAGATGGTAGAGCCAACACAGGGACAGTAGTCAACTTCTCCTTAAGTGTCTGAAAACTCGACTTGCATTCATCTGACCAAACAAACTTCCTGTCTTTCTGAGTCAACTGAGTCCTCGGCCTTGCTATCGAAGAGAACTTCTCAATAAAACGCCTGTAATAGCCGGCCAAACCCAAGAAACTACGGATCTCAGAAACATTCCTAGGTCTCTCCCAGTTAAGAACTGCTTCGACCTTACTAGGATCCATAAAAATTCCTTGTGCAGAGATGACATGACCCAAAAAGATCACTCTATCCAGCCAAAATTCACACTTGCTGAACTTGGAATACAACTGCGAGTCTCTCAACTTTTGCAACACCAATCTCAAATGCTCCTTATGCTCTCTGAAACTCCTCGAATACTCTATGAATACAATCACTAACCTATCGATATACTCGCTAAAGACGCGATTCATCAAGTCCATGAAAACAGCAGGGGCATTCGTCAACCCAAACAGCATCACAAGAAACTCATAATGCTCGTATATAGTCCGAAAAGCTATCTTGGCTACATCAGCGTCTCTAATTCTCAACTGGTGATAGCCAGAGCGCAAGTCAATCTTCGAGTATACGGCCGATCATTGCAACTGATCAAACAAGTCATCAATCCTCGGCAACGGATACTTCTTGATCGTTGCTTTATTAAATTGCCTAAAATCTACACACATCCTCATAGATCCATCCTTATTATTTACAAACAAAATCGGAGCTCCCCAAGACGACATACTCGGTCGGATGAAGCCTTTTCTCCAAAATATCTCTCAACTGATCCTTGAGTTCTTTCAACTCAGTTGGCGCCAAACGATACGGAGCTCTAGAAATCAGGGCTGTCCCTGGCACCAACTCTATACTAAAATCGATCTCCCTTCTCAGAGGGAATCCAAGAATCTCATCTGGAAACACGTCTGGCAATTCTCGAACAATTGGAATATCGCTCAACTCCAATCGCGAATCTTGGGAAACATCGAGCGCATAGATCATAAATCCAGAGTTACCCAGCGACAACAGACTAAACATCTCCATGGCAGACACAAGTGGAATCCTTGAGCGCGAATCAACACCATAGAAATCCTACTTCTCACCCAACTCGGGGCGAAATCTCACCACACCATGGAAGCAATCAACAGTAGCCTTATAACTGGACAATACATCCATCCCCATGATGCAATCAAAACCCCTCATCTACAAAGAGATCAAATTCGCCACTACCACGTTCTGATCAAACTGGATCACACAATCCACCACAATCTCATGGGACATCAACCACACACAATCAGGAGCAGACACAGACACAACATCACA